>CAUYQG010024186.1:0-45115 GCA_963574415.1 Tarsius wallacei | reverse complement strand
CCGAGTAGCCGGAACTACAGGCGTGCGCTACCACGCCCAGCTAATTTTTTTGATTTTATTGTAGAGATGAGGTTTCGCCTGCCCAGGCGGGTCTCGAACCCGTGGGCTCAGGCAATCCACTCACCTCAGCCTCCCAAGGCGTGGGATTACAGGTTGAGCCACCGAGCCCGGAGTAAATTCTTGAACAGAGGAGTAACTTGATGAAGTTAATGATGGTATAAATCTATTGGAATGGGGAAAAAAAAGTTGTGGGAAGAGCCAGAGGCTGAGGAGACAATTAACATTATTCTGGAATAAAGCCCCTAGGTTATAATGGCGGACTCCTCTCCATAGTATGAATGGGGACACTTTTAGTGCATTTAACTTTTCTGATATTTTGATTGCAGAATTGGCTTAGAGAGAATAGGTTTTTTTGTTTGTGTGCTTGTTTTGCTTTCTTTTGTGTAATGACTTTGCTCTAAGGCACAGTTCTGAAGATCAGGTCTTTCAGAACCTAGTTTCAGATCCCACCACTGCAATAAAGTAATAGACTCTGGAAGGAGAGATGGGAGACCTTAGTACCAGTCCTGGCCCTGCCCCCAGCTGATTGTATTACACTGAGTCATGGTCAGTAGAATGTCATCAGTGACTGTTCACACTCCTCTATGAAGTTCCCATTATGACCAGGGCCTGTGTTTATGAGAAGGTTGGCCAAAGTTGGTGGTTCAGTCTGTGCCTAGGGAGCAGTTTTCTCTCCTGTGGGTTGACCTTGACCTCAGTAGCCAAAACTGGGAGCTCTCCATGCTCTTCCCATCAACAAAGAACAGGAACTATTCGAAATATCATGATCTAGGCTTAAAACTTATGTCACTTCAAAAGGGGGACATAGATTTATAAAGCTATACATATAAGTCACCTCAAAAATTGCATAAATCTCACACAGATTAAAACATATAGAAAAAAGAGCTCTAAAAGCAATTGCGTTACAGGCATGAAGTTTTAAAATTAATTTGTCTTTTATTACTAATAGAAACAACAGGAGAAGGTTCTAGTTCACACTTGAAGATAGTAAGTGAAATATTCCACCCACTGACAACCTCATTTGTCCAGTGAGACTGTTATAAATACACATGTGAAAGCTTTGAGCATTGCAGCTTCTTTCAGAAGAGAAGTAATCAATAAGTTATCTGGGTTGGTAGGTTATCCTTTATTCATCTCTGGGCCCTTCAACTGTATGGTGAAATACTTTCAAATGAAAATTTTCTTTTAATAATTGTTTAATTATTAATAAGTATGAAATAATTGGTGGGATGTTCTATGTGTACTGCCCAGGTGCTGCAGTGCCCCCTACTCCCACAAGTGTGTGTATATGCACACACACTCAAGTAAACAATTTAAGCCCCTGCATGATATGCAGACATAGGTGTGCTTATAAGGATCTTGATGACAGAGCAGCTTACACTCAGCCATCATACAGAGATGCTGATGTGCACAGATGCCCACCATGTGGAGGGAGATCCACAGACACATGCAACAACCAAGCACGTATGTGCAAGGACACACATGCACACAACACTCAAAGGCATTAAGATATCATGTGTCTCCTCAGGTCATGTAAGCCTACCCAAGCCTCCCTGGAGACTGAGGGCCCAGGTGCAGAGGCAATGTTCATGGAAACTTGGTCCAGTTTTCTGCCCTGCCGCAGAGCTGCCAACTCACGTCCCCACCCTGAGGATGGTAGGGCTGAACCACTCTTGGGTTTGAGGTAGAGACCAGTCATTTTCAAAGTGGGGTTCAAGGACTCTCTTGCCCCAGATTCACCCAGGTTACTTGTTAGAAATGGAGATTCCTGGCTGCTAAACCTAATGAACAGCTCTCTGGGGTTGGGGCCAGGTGACTTGCATTTGGACAAGCTCCATAGCAATTTTTTTAACCTCTGTTAAGGCAAAAAGCTGTACAAAAGAAACTGGCCATATTTAATGTCTACAACTTGATGGGCTTGGGATAAGTATACACCCATGAAACCACCACAGTCTATGCCATAAAGGTATCTAGCACCTCTGAAAGTTTCTTCTCATCCTCTTTAGTATTATTATTATCATTACATCCTTTGGAAATTGTTGCTCTAGGTGGCTTGGCACCAGAGTCTCAGCTTACAGGGGTGTACTGTGCACACTTGTCAAGGTTAGGGTGTGGGGCTGCCGTTGATAGCCTGGCATCGAGCTGCTCGCCTTCTCTTGAACGCCCCCTCCCCCACGGGGCCCATTTGTTAGATGACTTGCGACCAGATCCCTTAGCACCAGAGTGGCAGCAGTGGAGATCCAGAGCAGTTGGGGAGCTTATGTGGACTGGCAAATGGGCAGGAAGTGGGTGGCAGGAGGAGAGCCTGGGAAGAGGATGAGTGGGAGGAAGGCAGAGGAGCAGCTAGGAGGCGTGTGTGCACAATCCTTTTTGCATGACCTGAGAAGGCTGGAGCATTTACTGCTGAGTGGTAGCTGGGCTCTCCCTGTACCCACACTGAGCTTAAGCTGTAATCCTCATGTGTGCATTGAACAAGGAATTTTTTGATTTCTAAAGAGGTGCCATACACTGTGTTTTGTGCTGAGATTTCAAGATGTGAGTAGGAGTGCCCACAGCTAGGTAGTGTCTGCTCCCAATATGTGACAGAATGAACTGCCCCATAGCAGCCAGGACTGGCGAGCCAAGCTCCACTGTCCTGGTCTGGCTTTGGTCTCTCTAGCTTGGGTATCTCTCATTGAATTGAGAAGGCCACGAGTATGTATAACCTTGAATTGTTCTGCTCCTTCTCCTGGCCTTTTGGGCCACTTGCATGTCCTAAGTCCTTGGTGCTGCCCCATGACAATGGGTCCCTGTACCGTGGCCACTGCACATGGCCACCCTTTCCTCCTCCCTCACCAGGCTCTCTGCTGGGACTTATGGAGGATGACTGAGGCAAGCAAACACACAACCAGTGCCAGATAGAATGTCAGGGTTCTTGGGGGTCTTGGACATGTGGCCTTTGTTCCTAGGCAGAGGTGAGGTGGGTGTTAGGGCAGCTGTTGTCTTCCCTGGATTTCCCCAAACCAGAGCCTGGGACAAGGGCTGGGTGCAGGGATTCTGTCTGGGAGATGGTTCCAGGAAGCTGGAATAGGGAGTAGGGAGAGTTACTGAAATGTGAGTAAGCACCAGTATTAGAGGCTGCCATAGAGAACAGTGCCCCACTCCCACTCCAAGGAGTCTGCCCGGCCCTGGGAATGTGTATGGAGAGGGCAGGGTTGGGAAGGTGGAGGAAGGGAACGAAACTCAGGTCCTCTGTGGTTGAGGGCTGCCCTTGGGGCATGACTCCCTGCCTTTGTTTGGACTTAGCTATGCAAGCTTGTGCAGGGGCTGAGGGGGCTTGAGCCAGGGCTGAAGTGACTCTGTAGCAGAAAAGCAAAGCCAGCAGGCCCTTGGCCACAGCTGGCTAAGTCAGAGAAGGGTAACCTGCGGTGGACCTGGGGCATAGCTGTTTGTCCTCCTCACCAATCACATGTGGCATTTGTAAATGGAAAGGGAATAAAAAGGAAAATGCCTTTACAGGCAAATTTAAGGAAGTGTAGGCCAGGAATTCAACGTTGAGCTCTAAACTTTTTGGGGGGAAGTAGGGGTCTGAAGCCAAAAATAATGAACCTTCCTTCCACTCTACCCCCTGTGTAGGCAGGCCAGGCTGGAGCCAGAGGTGAGAGGTGGGCTGGGCTCTGACACCAGCTGAACAGAAATACAAGTGGGTCACAGAAACAGTAGAAGCAGGCAAAGGCCAGTGTCCCTTCTATATTTTCTCCCTTCTTGCTTAGTAGATGTTGTAGCTACCATTCCCCCAGGCTCATTGGTGCAGTGCATGAATGACTGACTGACTGAATGCATGAATGAATGAATGGTGGGAGTGGCCTCACACGGTTTAGAGCTCACCATCGCATACCAGAAGCCCTCACATGCCCAGTTTCTCATGGTCTTCATACAGGTACTTTCACTGCTGACTAATGGGCCCATGGCATTCAGCATGTCGGAACCCTGGATCACAGGGGCCCCAGCATCAACTTTTCGTATGCATACACATTTCACCAAAAGCGCGCGTTCCAGTCTTGTCTTTCTACCTGTGAGGTTTAAATGTAAAACCTGAAGACAGCTGACTCAGCTTCTAACAGATCAGTTCCCTGATCCTCCAACATCTGTCTTGTCCCATTATACCTTCACAGAAAATGAGAAATGACTTCCCCAGCACAAACAAGGGTCCAGCACAGCAAGACCTGACCATGTAACCTTGAGGATAGAAAGACAGCATCATCCTCTGGGCCCCATGACCTTGAATCTGCTTGTCTGTTGTTGAGGCTTTGTGGGTATGCTACTCATGTTCCTCATAACTTTGTCTTCACACTTCAGAGCCAAATGAACAGAAATGTCCTGGGGAGAATGAGACTAATCATAAGTTGCTCAAAATGTACCTGGCACATAGGGCACACTCAGGAATGTTAGCTGCTTTTTTTTTTTTTTTTACTTTTACCACTGTTATCATTATTGTCATTATTTTTACCATTTTTATTCTAATGTGTAGACTGACCTGTGTCTGAATTCCAGATCCACTACTTTCTAGCTGTGTGATTCTAGGCAAGTTTCCCAACCTCTCCGAGGCTCATTGTTCTTTTCTCTTAAAAGGCAAACTACTAACAGTTCACAAGGTTGTCATAAGAACTGAGGAGATAGCTTGTGTGACTGTAGTCACCCCCCCACCATGCCTGGCAGTTACCCATAATGACAGTTGTGCTTTTTCAGGTCCCTTTCCAGTCTGAGTGTCTCTGTGTGGCATGCGTTGCATTTGGCCTGGGATCACCACTGGTTCTTTACAAGCCTGCATCCTCACAGAACCCAAGCTCCTCCGGGCTGTGCATCATTTCTTTTTCATCACTATAGACACATGAAGGCCCAGCTTTGTGCACTCAAGAGATGCTAAAGGAACAAGTGCCCGGATGTTGGGAGTGTGGCTAGTGTGTTCCTTTGGTATAAGGAATGGACAAGGTCTAGTGCAACAGTGAAGGGGTTAGCCTTTGGGGAGAGGAGTCAGGGGGAGGAGAACGAACTTGGGTGGTGGGGAGGAAGATGGACTCACCGCTCTTGCCTCAGCATGGCTGTGTCACCATGCTGCTGCTGGTGCCCCTGAAGCAGCCTTGGAGGCCTGCGGTCTGAGGACTGGGTGTAGGGGCCTCAGGAGAGTGGAGGAATGGAGCGCCGGGGAGATCAAGAAGTTAGACTGCATTTGATACCTGCTGTACTTCCTGTATCTGTCACTGCTGACGTCACAAGGGTCAAAGAGCCAAGACTGGAGTGATGTCAGAGGCTATGTTCAGAGACTCCCCTAAAGGCAGCATGTGTGTGTGTGTGTGTGTGTGTGTGTGTGTGTGTGTGTGTGTGTGTGTGTTTGGGAGTGTGTATGTTAGGTGTAGTGTGGGTATGTGTTGGCATGTGTGTTGTGTGTTAGGTATCGGGGGTGTGTTTGGAGTATGTGTATGTGTGTGTTGGCATGTGTAGAGTGTGTGTGTAATCAATGGCACCAGGTAGACCGGCCATGGTGTTCCCTGTCTTTGGAACCCCTTCATAGTCCTGATTCTCATGACTGGGGAAGTGCCATCTCCAATCACCACCTTATTTACTTAGCTGTTGGCCATAAAACAAAAGTTCTTTGTTTAGAACATGAGGGACAAACTGTTGATGCCACTTCTTTGTTATCCTCTGACCTCCAGTGAAGGCACTCTAGTCTTCTTCTTTTGTAAATTAGAACTTATATTGGCAAATAAAAATGCACTTAGTGTGAATCCCCAGAATATAAATAGATC
This sequence comes from Tarsius wallacei, assembly GCA_963574415.1. Classification (NCBI taxonomy): domain Eukaryota; kingdom Metazoa; phylum Chordata; class Mammalia; order Primates; family Tarsiidae; genus Tarsius; species Tarsius wallacei. The sequence goes on along the minus strand of CAUYQG010024186.1, from coordinate 39,269 downwards.
TGGCACCAAAAGAGTCAGATGATGTTCTCACTTGTGAAAGTCAGATATTCACCCTGAGCAGCAGCAGGGAGACTTTGAGGGTGACGGACCTGTTCTGCATTCTGAGGACAGTACTGGTAACACAAATCTACACATGGCCAAGACTCATAGAACTTTACACTTAAAACATTTAAAAAATATTTTTAAAATAAAACTTCTAAATCTATTTACCCCTAAGGACCTCTAAGGAAATTGTTGATAATGGTAAACCCTTAAGTCTTACCCTAACCAATTTTTCTTCCTGTTTTTGTTTTGTTGTGTTGGGGTAAAAGAGATATCTTTGTTCATCCTGTCACAGGATGGCCAGAAGGGTAACAGTCATTTCTGGAAACGGCCAGGCAGGGGAACCTATGGAGACAACTCTGTGCCTAAACAGCTGCTGCTGACGGAAGCATTGATGCTGAGCAGCTTCTTTATTTTATGTGCTGTTTTGTGCATAGGTCCTGGACTCGTGTTCTGAAAGTTCAGGACAGTAACCTCTGGATATGGGAAGGTGATGAATTGTTACTTCTGAGATACTGAGACTCTAGAAGTCCAGAAAGCAGACTGAGTATTAGTGGAGTTTGTCCGTCTAGTCTTATTGTGCCAGGGCCCTTCCCTTGCTGCTTTCATTGTCACGGCCAAGTCACCCACGGGTGAGAGGATGTGGTTTTCCCTACAGAAGTTTTCCCAAAGTCAGTTTTCCCTATGATGGTGCACCTCCCATCTGTGGGGATTTTCAGCTTGCCACAGAGAAGTAGCTGGTTTTGCAGGAAAGGTCATTTGTCCTCCTAGAGAGAAAGCCCCCACTTGCTGTCTTGGATATGATAGGTTATCTTGCCCTCATTCTAAGTGCTGGGCCTCAGGCAGGACCTCTGTGCCCTGAAGTGATCCCAGCAGCTTGACCTTGACCAAGCTGGGGTGACCTGTGCCCCAGCAACTAGGCCTCAGCCCAGGGCCATATGCTGGGCACAGAGCCGGGTTCCTTTCTGTCCTCCACAGGCAGGGGCTTTCACTTGTTTTTTCAGAAGATATAAGAGGAATGATAGCATGTAAGTGTCCTTCCACAGTGTCCTCCACAGCTCAAAGCAGCCCGTTTTGATGCGGGTTTTCAGGGACGTTCTGGCAGGAGAGGTCTGTATATCTGCAGGGCCGAATGTACAACTTGGCCTCCTTATCATCCAGGCCACTGCCTGCCTCTGCCTTGTGCCCCATGGCTGCCTGCAGGATTCCCCTTCTCTTTCTTAGAAGGTAATGCCTAAAGCTTGTTCCTCGGTTCTCTACCTGTGCCTCTGTTCCTGGTTCTAGCTCCCGCAGCCAGCTCCCTAACTTGGGACTGGTAGTTCTGGGATTCAAAGTCCTATTAGATGGCCCCACCTGGACCCTCTGCCACTCTCTTTACATGGCCTTTGTGCCAGCCTGGCTTGCTTACTGGCCATCCCAGCCTACTGGTATCCTTGGCTTTGGATACCTTCCCCCAGACCCCAAGGCCTCCAAATATCCCCAGCCCCACTCCCTTTACAAAACTAAAGTGCCAGATTTCTCCCTCCTCTAAATATTGGCATTTAGTATAATGTCTTGTTACTCATTCATTCATCCATTTGCTCTCCAAAGAAAGTACACATTTCTTGGAGCCAGGGTCTGACTCTGAGACCCTGTGAGAGAACCAAGGCATATTTTATCAACCAATTGTCAGTTTAGTCTGGGGAAGTGAAATGGAGACAGAGACCTGGGAGACAGAGACAGAGACCTGGCCATGTGACTTGGGATACAAGGGGGGACCCCCAACAAACCAGAATTTATTTATTAAAAATTGTGTATTCTTACATGTTTAAACTTTAGTCAACTTCAAAGTACTCTCTGTTTGATGCAATATACCTATCAAGATGCTTTTTCTACTGCTCAAAACAGTTTTTGAACTCATGAATTTTGATGCCTTTTAGTGCTTCTGTTGTTTTTTGTTTCACCTCTTCCACATTGGCAAAACTTTCCCTTTGAGGACTTTTTTCATCTGGGGAAACAAAAAAAAGTCGCTCAGGGCACGATCAAGTGAATAGGGACAATGGGACATGGGAGTCATGCCATATTTGGTCAAGAACTGCTGAACACTCGGCAAGGTGTGGGCAGGTGCGTGGAGGAACCAGTCACCTGTTTGCCACAGGGACGTTGCAAACGTTTCTTGGGATGTTTCTTCTGCAAATTGTGACAGCCTTCTCAAAACCTCCAGATAAAAACTTTGGTTAACTGTTTGACCTGGAGGAACAAATTCCAAGTGTACTACAAGGGGCCCACCCTCCAAAAGATAATTCGGGGGCGGGGGGGTGGGGCTCATAAGTCTCTCCACCTCTCTGATTTGACATTTCTGCAGCTCACTGGATAAGAAACAATGATCCATGTGAGGGCTTTGGGAACTGTTGAGGGCCTTTGTAAGTTTGTGTCATGTTTAGCTTCACAGCCCCTTTGTGCTCTGCATGTAGCCAAGACTGTAAATGTATGATTATTTTTAACCATGACCTCTCTATTTCTGGCTTTTTCTTATTTTCCCCCTCCCTCTACCTATTTGTGTTCCCAAGGTTCTCATGCTAATCTAGGTGGACACATCAGCAGTGGATGAGAAGTCTCCAGACACAGGCAGGCTTAGACACTGGGTACTTGGTGAGGAGAAATCTCAGCTTTCAGAACGTTGCCAGTTAATTGCTTTACCTTCTGATGTCAGGGCTGCCCTTGCAAGAAATGTGTTCATGTGTCTCTCAATTTGGGGCCATGCAGATCCAAATTAGGTTGGTACTGGCGCTGACAGAAACAGTAAGGTTGAAGATAAATTTTCTCTGAAAAATGTGTCATTTAAAATTTTTCCCAACTTTTTCTGTTTCTGTTCTATGTCATAGTTGGTATAGAAAAGTCTGTCTCTTCATCTTCTTGTTGCTTGGCTTTATAAGCATTCAGTAAATGATTTAGAATACCTTGTATGTACATGGCTTTGCAGGTACTGAGGGGACACAGAGAAGGAGAATACTGTCCTGGGTTTGGGGAATATGACACAGCTTTTTTGGAGAGATAACATGTCTTCTGGGCGCACTCTTTTGGGTGAGAGTCTCAGGAGAAGGCCCCAGAGAAATGAGCACCAATGTTAGGCTGTCTGGACTTGTCCCCACGTGGACCCAAAAGGGGAATTCTGTTGAGGAGGTCCCATGAGGGGAATGAATTGAGGAGAAAGAGCATTAGTAGGCTGACCGGGGTGGGAGAGCTACCTGTAAACACCCAAATTTCAAGAATAAATTGTACATGTACTTACAGGAAATACCCATTCAAAAAGCTGGGTGCATAGCTGTCTATCTGAACTAAACATAAGACTTTGTATTTCACCAGGCCTTGGGTTATGAGGGTGACTCATATTTTCTGAGTGTTTCCAGGAACGTGGCTTTATGTGACCTTCACAACAACGCTGAGGGTAGCTCTTGCAGCCTTATTGTCCCCATCTCACAGGGTCTATATGAGCAGTGCCTGGCCCCAGGTGACCTGCATGTTAGTGACTAAGACAATAGTATAGCCTCTGTGTTCCCACTCTGTCCAGACTGTTCCTGTCCCATTGCAGAAAGCAGGAATGTTGAGGGCCCCCAGGTTGTGGGGTACAAAGTGGGAAGCCCCTCACTCCATAAAGGCCTCACATAGTCTCAGGGAAACACTTGATTTAAGCAGTCTTGTGTTGATCCTCTCCCCTCCCCTATCTCGAACAAGCGGGTGTCCTGTCCTCAGAGTATGCCACTGAGTATTTCTTTCCCTGTCATGTTGGAAGCCACATGCTTGGTTCTGCCCAGACATTGCATGGATCTGCATTATTGCTCAGTCGTGTCCGAGGCAATGGTGATATCGTGGACACTACTGCACAGGGCAGTACCTGCCCCTGCCCAGATATGAATGTGTCAGTGTCTGAGACAAAGGTGCCATGGGTGTGCAGCTGCAGGAAACACAGGTATATTCCAGGTGCACCTACTGACACACATCTGTGCATTCATGCTGCACACCCTGTTGTGCACAGACTGCTGCCTGTGCTGTGATGGATTTGGACCCAGGTCAACCTTTGTCCTGAGAGCTTGCCCCTATACATGTAGATGGGATGGATGCACATGGCAGCCAGACCAGGCAGACAGCAGTCGTTTGTAAGCTTGCTCAAGGTCAAGTGGGAGGGGTTCTCCTGGGAGTCAGGTCACCTCGTGCCGGTACAGAGGGAGCCTCCTGACGGTAGGCCAGCCCTGCCTCCCATAACAGGGGTGCTCACACTTGCCTGCTCCTTGCTTCTCGCTGTTCAGAGACTATAGAAGGAAGGTACATGTGGCCCAAGTGTGGTCCTGCTCTGCAGGTAGTAAAGGAAGCAGGAGGGCCCTGTACATATTCATGTCGTCCCTCTTTCCGTCTAGCAAGCAGGACTCACCACACTTAAGTACTTTCAATTTTGCCTGCACAGCATGAGAATTTTGCTGCAGAAATTGAACATTTCTAATGAAACATGACAACAGTGCCTTTTCTACCAGGTAAAAGGGGAGTTCTTATGTAGGAGATGTCCTTCCCATTGCCCCTGGGAAATGAGATATTGCTCTGTGCTAGCGGGAGAGACAACGGGTCTCACTCTTTGGTGTCTCTCTCTCTGGGTTCTTGCTGCCTAATCCACCACATATTGACAGAGCTGGCCATTTGGGCAATGGCAACTGGGGTGCTCATTGTTCTGCAGAGACTGTCGCTTTTCTTTTTTTCTCTTTTCTTTTTGAGTCAGGTTTTCAGTCTGTTGCCCATGCTGTCACCACAGCCTCTTCCTCCTGGGCTCAGGCAGTCCTTCTGCCTCAGCCTCCTGAGTAGCTGGAACAACAGGTGCATGCCATCATGCCCAGTTAATTTTTTTTTTTTTTGTAGAAACAAAGTCTCACTGTGTTGTCCAGGCTGGTCTCAAACTCCTGAGCTCAAGCGATTCTCCTGCCTTGGCCTTCCAAAGTGCTAGGATTATAGGCATGAGCCACCATGCCCAACTCCTTTTTCCTATTATACTTGTCCTTTAAGGTCTTAAGTTTCATTTCTCTGTCCATCTCCCTTTGGCCACACTGCTCTCTGGGCATCTCTCTCTTCTGTGTTGCAAGTTCTTGCTGCATTTAAAATCTGAAATATGTGCCTCTGTGCATTTGATGGCGCTTTTAGACTTCACGTTTGCTCTATAACTGAGTCCCGGATGTTAGTTCTGGGCAACTAGCTAGACTGGAAATGTCCTGGATGTCTGTGCTGGTGATTAACATAGTCTCTGTACTTGAAGGGGGGTTGAGGATTAGAGATTTCACAAGGCCTGTTAAAGGAAAGCTGTTCTATAAATCCCCTAAGCCTTTCATGAGCTGCAAAGGTCAGCATTAATGAAAATCATTTCATGAATTTTTTTTCTTAAATTATGTTTAAAATAACTTTTTCAGGAACCCTCATACATTGCTTGTGGGAATGTGAAATGATACAGCCACTGTGAAAACAGTTTGGCAGTTCCTCAAAAAGTTAGGCATAGAATTACTATATGATCCCTACAATCCCATTCCTAGGTATATGCCCAAAAGAACAGGGGCTCAAAACATACTTGTTCATTCATGTTCATTGCTATTCACAACAGCCAAAACATGAAAGCAGCCCAAGAGTCCATCAGTGGATGAATGGATAAAATGCATTTGTGGTGTAGACATGCAGTAGAATATTATTTGGCCGTAAAAAGGAATGGTGTCCTGACAAATGCTACCACATGAGTATATACCTAAAATGTCATGCTAAGTGAAGGAAGCCAGACACCAAAGGTCTTGTCTTGTATGATACTCTTAATGTAAAATACTCAGAATAGATAAATCCGTAAAGCTGGAATTCAGACGTGGTTACCAGGGGCTGGGAGGAAGGGAGAATGGAAAACATTGTTGAATGGATAGGGATTTATTTCCAAGTAAGGAAGATGTTTTAGAACTAGCTAGAGGTGATGGTTTTTACAACATTGTGACTATACTAAATGCCACTGGGCTGTTCATTTAAAATGGCTAATTTTATGGATATGAATTTTACCTTAGTAAGTTATTTTTAAACAGAAAAAGAAAATTTTCAGGCTGAGAAGTTGGAATGAGATGAGATTTTACAGGGAGCTGAGATGTAGGCCCTCTTTGGCTATTCATACATGGTACCTAGGATCGTTAGAAATGCCATCTAGAATATGGGTATCTTTGAGAGCTATATTTGTATAGTAGCTATAGCAGCTACATTTAGAAAATCCTTACAAAAGCAAATTTTCGGAGATGACCAAGGTAAATACTTTGATTTCTTCTTGACTTGGCGAGAAAAGGAGCAGCTTTATCCCAACCCTCTTTGGCCCTGGATGCCTGTGTGCAGACACAAACTTGGCCTGATGGACGTGATGTTACCTGAAGGACAGGTATAGTGTGCGCAGTAAGCCAGGCATTCCGGAGCCAGGCCAGCTGCCTCTGGAAGGCACACTCTCTGCTTAAGGAGGGTAAATCTCTGGGAAAAAAAAAGATTTAGTTTAAAATATTTTGGTATCCCTAAAGTATATAGTATAGTTGGTTTGAGAGATGGCAAGACTAAAATTAAATTCTAGTTCTGCAACTTACTATTGGAGTGTCCTTGGGCAAGTTACTTAAACTTCCTGCACCCCAGTTTTCTGATTCTTAAACCGGGGATCTTATATCTTATAAGAGTTTGAGGAGTAAATAAAATCCACACATGCAGTGCCTGGCCTGTGGAACTGCACAGAAGCGTCAGCCTCTCTGAAGGTGAAATGCTGTGAAAATGCATCACCTGCAGTCTTGACTCCAGGGAGATGATTTTCCTTTCGGTCTCTGTTGACTCTTTCCTCTGCCCTTTCCAACCCTTCCTTTCTTTCAGATTCTTTTCTTTGTGCTAGCATTTGAAGGACATGCAAGCCACCTAGGTTTGGTTTTATTTTATCAGCTATTTTCTCTAATCAGAAGAGACTACATTTTTCTCTTCCCACTCCTGGATTGCCACATAGATAATTACATTTCATTCTCACAGGCCTTTATATAAGAAAGAAATGTGCATATTACCACTATCTGTTTACGTAGCTTCCCCACCCCCCCACCCCCCCCAATCAACAAAACCAACCAAACTTTAGTAAGCATCATGTTCTTGAAGACTTTCTGGTTCCTTCTCTTTGCCTTGATTTCCATTCATTTATCTGCAACATGCTTTTTCTCCTCTGGCCAGTTCTCCCAAGTCTTAAACATTCATAAAATGTCTGCTATTCCCCAAATCCTGACGTTTTATTTCTCTTCTTTCCTCCTTCATTTAGGAAGCACTTATTGGACACCTGTTAAAAGCAAGGCAGTGTGCCACAATGAATCAGAACTGGGCTCTTCCCTCAAGGAGAATCCAGGAAGGATGATCAAAGTTAAGCTGTGGGACAGGATCTCATTAAACCCTGGTTTCATAGCCATCTTATTCCTCAGTCACGTGTCTTCCATAATTTTGGGTAATCTGTCCAAACATCTTCCACAGGGTGTACTTTGTGACTCTTGGTGAGTCTCCCTTTCCAAAGCTTTTCTCTGTAGTGTGTGTTCTTTCTCCTCTTGGAAGTCTATATTAGTTTTAATGAACTGTTTGTCCAATAAGCCATTCCATAGAACACTCCAATTTGTTCTGATTTTGTATTTTCCTCTGGCCTCTTGAAAAACTTTTTTTTGTCCTCAAGCTCACATCTGTCCATGTCTTCATCACGAGTACAGAGGTTTCCTCCCATGTAGCACTAATGTCAGGTAATTGGACTGGCATTCTCAGCCCCATTTAGTAGTTGTGGCAGCCCCAGGGTGGGTGGTGAACCCCCAAGGCCATCCAGCTAGCCGGTGATGAAAGGTGGCTCCAGACCACTTCCTGGTCATGCAGTTCTATTTAGGCCTTACCCTTGGTTCTGAGCCGCCTGCTGTGATGGTCACTTTGATGATGAGGACTGTGACTCCCTGAGAACCAGGCTGCAAGCAGCCTCCTCCTCTAATGACAGAACACATATGGCTGCTGGCAGTGGGAGACAGTATGAATATTAATAAGCTATATTTCACTTTTATTACTTTTTCATTAGGTTTTCATGGAGATAGTGTTTGTGAGTGAAGTCTGTGCACTGAGTTACAGACAAGTGTTTTGTTTTATTGACAAAATGGCAAGCCTCACAGCCAGAGGCAAGGGCATTTTAGGAGCAGCTAGCTAGGAGAAAGGTTGGTGAACATTAGCTGGCCATGTAAAATGGGGTGAGCCTGTATATTTTTATATTTTATTGTTATCTGAGGCAGATATATACCGTATGAGCTCAGCAGTTTTGCAGGATATTTTCTGTGACAGTCCTTTTCTTTTTAATATCAGGGTGCCTATCCTGCCCCATAAGTGGTTCCTGGCCTCTCCTGTTCTGGGGTTCACACGCAGAGCCTTGATCTTTTACCCACTCACTTAACGCCTCCTAACCCCCCACCCTCAACCATCCTCTGCTTGTCTGATCAGGCCAGCATGTAATGGTGGTCTTGTCCAGACCACTGAACCCTACATGAGACAAGGACCCTTTGAGATCCAAGTAGACCAAAATGGAGTCCCATCATGGTTCCAGAGACCAAAGGTGGATCTGTGCTGGGGCAAGAATGGTAGTGCCCTGTGCCCTTGGTCCTGCCTTGAGAGAAGACACCTGGTTGGAGCTCTGAGCCGTGTGTTGTTGGAATATGCCATGGCAGTCCAAGATATCTCTGTGGTGATGATAGGGGGTATCTGTCACTGGGCTAGGTGACTGGGCTCGTTTTATAGGTGGCATCTAGTGGAGCATATGAGGACACATGTTGTCTCTAGCAGAGTGAAGCATGCCAGACTGAGAGTTGTAGGGGAACAGATTGAACTTTATTCTATTTCATGAGTCAGGAAGACAGGTGAATTTTTTGCTAACTCAAAGCGTGCCTATTTCAGCCAGGTCAAATGAGATACCTCAAGTATTGAGAAATGTGGACTCCTCAGACGTAACCTTTGTTGATAATTTATTGAAAGGGAAAAAATTATGCTTGTGCTTTTTCAGAAGTCCAGGTTTTCTTCTCAGTTAGAATTAATTACTTCAAGGAAAGACTTCTCTCTTTATGCACGTAGAGGTGGCTTGTTTTTAGAGTTGGCGTATCACTGCTTTCATGTATTCAATTTGCCACAAGCATCTATCAAGTGCCTACTATATGCTGATACTGTACTTAGTACTCTGATGAATGCAAATATTTTTAGAAATGTTCATGAGTCACATACTTTTGGAGAATGAAGATATCCCATGTGTAAGTTTTTCAAATGACTGAAACATATTCATTTGAACATCATTCTTAAAATGTTTTCATTTTTCTGGACAGAAATTTAACAAGAAGAAACCATGGCATCCCTTCTGATACAGAGTAGGGGACAAAAGGGGAAGGATACTGGCATTCTAATAAACACCTAAGAAAGGCCAGGACCTACATTTAATCCTTGTGACAACCATTATTATCCCCATTTAGTAGATGAGAAAACCACCTGCCAAGTGACACAAGGCTAGTAAGTAGTGCTGCTGGGATTTGAACCCAATATATCTGACCCCTAGATACACATTTCTTCCGCCAAATAGTGCTCTTCCTCCACTGAATCCCTTCATGATCCCTCAGGATTATCATTAGGAAAGTGATGAAATGTGTTCAAACACAAAGATGCACTTATGTACTCTATTTAGATGTTTAATTATCTTTGCTCCAAAGTTAAAAAGGCTCCTAATATCTGCATTCATTGAGTTCTTAAAATTCTAGAACTAGAGCTGCCATTTATTAAGTGCCTATTATGTACGAAGAACTTGACACACATGATTTTTGTTCTTCACACATCTCACAGGTAGATATGATACTCATTTTCTGGATGAGGAAGCAGACTCACAGAGGTTAGATAAATTACCTGTGACCCTATAACTGACAAGTGATAGAGCTGGGTTTTTATGCCTCCAAAGCATTTGCCTTTTCTCACTGTGGCTGGCCTCCGCTCCTTTTGGGTTCAGCCATCTCCTCACAGTTGTCACTATGCCAGCATCTCCTTCTCTGACCCTCTTCCGCTCTGATGTCATGTTTTCACCTCTTCATGACTGCAGAGTCAAGTAACCAAACTTGTTGGAGGTTATGGAAAAAATATCGGCATAGCCGCCAAAGGACCAGGATTCCTACCTCAGGCTGGGTGTGTGGCCATGAGCAAGCCTTTAACTTCTGGAATCTAGAACTGCGAGCCCCTGGCCCCTCCTTCCCTGCCTGGAATGGGCATTTATCACTGGTGTGTGAGAATCTATGTATGTTCCACCCACATCATGTGTGCAGACTAAATTACATTTAATACATAGGCTCATGGCTTATTTTCCCAATGTATATAGATACTGTTGTGATTAATATATTGGAAAATGTTGCTTGGCTACTGTGACTTTTTGCATTTTGTATTTTTCTCAGTTGGAAGATAATACTGTAGTGCGATTACTATCATGTAGATCTAACCCCTCCCCCCACAATTCTTCAGATGAGAATACAGCATCACTTCATGTCAGGGAGTCATAGTCTTCTCAATATACACCATAGGAAAAGCACCCATCCCACACCATTAGTAGGGTTGCTGTGTGAGTCTAGGTTGTGGAAACATGGGGCAGGGTATACAGAGGTAGCTCCACGGCTTTGCCTTTGCAAAGTGGTGTTGGCTTTAAGCAGGCTTCTGGGGAGGCCTGGCACCCTCCTTGTAACCAGCACACATGATCTTAGCTCACAGATTTCATAACATCAATTTCTGGTGCTCAAGGGCCTTTTTGAGTTCACTTTCAGGTTCCAGATTACATTCTAGGCAATTGTTGGTGCCAAATGAAAATGAGCTCCAAATATTACGAAATGTATATATTTTTTCAAAAAAGAAAATATTGTGTCAGATACTTCATAATTAGAAACTGTACCAGGTTGGTCATTTCTTTGAGTACCTGCCTGTTTTTAAAAAACTGTATATAGGTATGCATGCAATGTTATATTAAAAACCTCTCACCTTTCTTGTTTTATTTATTTATTTATTTATTTTTATTTTTTTGTTTTTTGAGTTGGAGTCTCACTCCATCGCCCATACTGGAGTGCAGTGGCCGCTCCCGGCCACTGCAGCCTCGACCTGCTGGACTCCGGGGATCCTTCCGCCTCAGCCTTCCAAGTAGCTGGAACTACAGGCGCGCGCTACCATGCCCGGCTAATTTTTTGATTTATTGTAGAGATGAGGTCTCGCCAAGTTGGCCAGGCAGGTCTCGAACCCGCAGGCTCAGGCAATCCACTCACCTCAGCCTCCCAAGGCGCGGGATTACAGGCTGAGCCACCGAGCCCGGCTTCTTGTTTTATTTTTTTATATATGAATTTTCAAAAATCTTTTAAAATAAGTATCCTCATTTTGGTAGATTTAATGCCTTTCCTGAAAGGAGCAGTAAGTGTACCACATAGTATATTTTTATTCCAAAAAAAAAAAAAATCTAGTTTTTTTTTCCCCATAGAACACAGTTCTTAATTAATTTTTTATTTTTAAGGTATAAATATAATTTTGCATTTGACAGAGCCTGTCATGTATACTTTTTCATTTAATCTTCTGAGCAACTCTGTTTCATCCCCACTTGCACATGTGTAAACCCAGAACAGAACCTGACTTATCCCAGGACATAGCCAGGAAGGAGTCGAGGCAGCCAATCCCAGCCAGCATGCTCGACACCATGGCCACCTACTTGTTCCGCATGGTTCTGTTGCTGCGTGAGGCAGCACACCGTGCTATGTTCAGCCCACGTGGTTTGTGAGGTTACTGGTCCAGCTTTTATTTTGGTCCAAATAGTTTTTCATACATAAATTGTGTTCCAGGCAATGGTGCCGGGTCAGAGTTTAAATGATTCCAAGCACCATGTTACTATAGGGGAGTGAGGGGCTCAAAAGAGCAAGGCTTAATTATATTAGATATCTGGTATTATTGTCTTGTCATATAAAAAGAGAGCATAAGTTCGTTGTCACCCTCTCTACAAATATAAACACTGAATTTTATTAATTATAATAGTTAAGAGCTCATCAGAGTGCTCAATTACCAGCAACTGCTGTTATTTGATGTTCAGGTTTATCAGCAAGGGTGCCATATGTTTGTACAGCAGAAACTATGGAACTATAAGGACATATAAACCAACTCTGCACCTAACAACATGTATAGCCAACATCAGATTGTGATGACAAGGAGAGAGTTTTCTTTTCTTCTGAAGAAAAGAGTTTTCCCACAAAGTCCCAGTTTTGGCCCCGAAAGTGATCTTGGCGATTATCTAATCTCACCTCCTTCATTACTGATTCCTGTTCAGCAAATTTATATCAAATACATTTGAGGCTGAAGGCATTCAGCTGGGTGCTGAAGATGAACATTTGCAGGCCTTTGAAGCAGAGATTGGCTGGGATAGACAGCTGGCTTGTAGGATGGCGTAGTCCGTTTAGTGTTGCTGTAAAGAAATACCTTAGACTAATTTATAAAGAAAAGGGGTTTATTTGGCTCATAGTTCTGAATGTCTGTGAAAGTTCAAGATTGGGCATCTACATCTGGTGAGGCCCACAGTCCACTTACTGGTAGCAGAATGTGATGGGGAGCCTGCGTGTACAGAGATTACATGGTGAGAAAGAAAGGGAGGGCAGGGCAGGTTCCTTTTTACAACCAGCTCTTACAGAAACTAATAGAGCGAGAACTCAACTCATTACGGTGAGAATGGTACCAGGCCATTCATGAAAGACCCACCCTGTGACCCAAACACTTCCTACTAGGCCTCACCTCCATCAGTGGAGATCACATTTCAACATGTTTAGGGGGACATACATCCGAAGTGCAGCACAGGAAGCCAGCATCTTTTAGGAACCTGCTGTGTGTCCCTGCTCGCGGCCCTTTACCCTCGCCTGACTGCATGTCCAGCACTCATACCACCAACTGGAGGCAGACACTCTAGCAAGTGTGTTGATGTGGTAACCATGCCTTTAAACAGGTCAGCAAACAAGTGTTCTGGAGGCCTTCTGGAGGCCTTCTGGGTGCAGCTCATTTCTCAAATGCTTACCCTGCTGTCTCTTAAGCCTACTGTGTCAGTTCCTCCCTGTTTTTCATGACCTGCATTGACTGGGCCCAGGCTGGGACTCACCCAGTACCATGTGTGCACTATGGTGCTCTTTGCCTTGCGTGAGCTCTCACCCTGATGGTGTAAGGTCACCCCACCCAGCTTCTTCCCACCTCACAGGCTGCCTGAAGGGGTCTGTCCCTGTCCCATGTCAGGTAAGCTCTGGTTCTCTCATGCTTAGTGACTCATTTCACCTAACTCCTCCCCTTCTTTCTCTTTTTCTAGTTTCTGAGTTAGAAATCTCCAGACCCCAGTTAGTCCTGGCTCTTCTCCAGCAAAATGCAAGCCATAACTTGGGAGTTGTGAGCCACATGATTTCTGTGAGGCCAGACATTTCCCTTGGACCAGCGGGAAGTTGTGTCTGCAGGGATTGGCAGGTTTGCACGGGAGAGAGATTCAGGCAGGGCTTGTCAGATAAGAAACATTTCCAAGTACCTCCCCCACAGCAGACCCAGCATTAGGTGTCATCAACGGACACGAGGTTATTGAGACAGAAAGATTCTACCTCTAAGGAATTTGCAGTGTGGCTAATATATATAAATGATGTCGTATGAAAATAATTCTGGGCTATTTCACAAGAAATATTTGTTTTCATTCCACATTGGATAGCAAGACAATTCTTTCTCATAAGTGAGCATATAATATGCATAACTTCAAGAAGGTACACTTGCATTGGCTCCACCTTATTCCTGAGAACTTCAGGGTTCCAGTTATTTATTTATTTATTTTTTGAGTTGGAGTATCACTCTGTCGCCCAGACTGGAGTGCAGTGGCATGCTCCCGGCCACCGCAGCCTCAACCTTCTGGGTTCCGGTGATCCTTCTGCCTCAGCCTTCCAAGTAGCCGGAACTACAGGCACGTGCTACCACGCCTGGCTAATTTTTGATTTATTTTAGAGACGAGGTCTCGCCAAGTTGCCCAGGTGGGTCTCGAACCCACGGGTTCAGGCAATCCACTTGCCTCGGCCTCCCAAAGTGCTGGGATTACAGGCTGAGCCACCGAGCCCGGCCGGTTCCAGTTATTATGTGGGCTTCATTGTGGTGATTGAATTAGGCAGCCCCATTAACACCAATAAAATGTGACTACATTTCTCTGACTACATGTACCCAACTTCTAAGTTTTCCCCATAGTAGAGCAGACCCCTCTGCCAGAAGTTCCCCACAATGAGGTCTTCAACTGTATTTACACCCCAGTCAAATGTGGCACTCAGTGGGAATCTTCAGGCTGTAACAAGATTCTTTAGCTTTGACTCTGGGTCCACCAGCGGGCAATTAGGAAAGTTTTCACTTTGAAAGTTTCTCTTCACTTGTCTTATTAATATTGGGACTTGTCGTGCAGTGATACCATAAGGTATGAACTCTGATTAGAAATAAAATTGTGATATATATAATTTAATTAATAAATATAATTTATATTGTATATATTCCCAGACATATCCAAAAATCTTATGAGTTGTGGTCACTTTGACTTTCCCCAGGTTCTGTACTGGTGATGTTAAATATAAATGTAGGCAGAATTCTCCTTTTAATGAACATTGGTATTTTAAGCTTGCTGTCTGTAAATTGGTTGGGTGGGAGGTGGAAGAGGGAAAGTGATTTTTGCATGGGAGCACATCTCTGGTGTTAAAAATAGTTAGTGAAGACATATGATGGCACACAAATATTATCCTGTGCCATATTATTTAGGAGTGGATTTGATACTAAAACTGTAGGCTATAGATGGAAGTAAATTGCACACTAGCCCTCTCAGACCTTTTCCTTTAGCTGGGTTTGTACCCCCACCATAGGCCTTGGAAGGGAAGCAGATAGCAGCTATTAGCTCCCACCTTCTGGCTGTTGATATTGGCCCAAACTCTATAGGTGATGGAGTGAGAAGCCCGTTCTTTCAGACCTTCATGTATCTTCCAGTCTCTAGCTGTCCTCAACTGCTTCTGATACTCAAAGTTCAAGTGATCATTACTTGACAGTTACTCCCAGTCAGGGGTAGTGATATGGAGAGGAGATGGGAAGGATAAATGTAGAAGAACACAAGGAGGCTGCAGGGACGAGGGAATGAGATGGGGGACATCTTGGATGGATGAGTTACCAGCTCCAGACTCATGATCTCAAAGGAACAGGAACTCATGCTGACAGGATCTGGCCAGGATTCGGTGGGCAAGAAGTGGACCTTGTTGTATTGGCCCAGTGGACTGTTCTTCCAGGCCCAGTAGGCTGTCTTTGCCCGCTATGACAGCATCTTACAGTGGGTTGGGATGGCAAGAATCTGTGTTGCTTGAGAATAAGAATGAACTTATCTCTGGATGTGTTTGAATTCACAACTTTATAGAGTTTGGCTAAGAAGGATCCTAGAATCTAGTTCTTTCTAGAGACCTTTGCCTTCTCTTTGGGAAATTTTTTTTACTCTCTTATCTGGATTCTCCCACCCACCCATCCATCCACCATTCCCCAAATTGCCCCCAGAATATTATTAAGCACAAATCTTACTGTTTTAGCCAGAATTTTGTTTAGCTGGGGACAAGGACAAGAGGGACTGATTACTAAACCTGCCCTATATTTCTTGAGGTTTGCAAGCTTAGGAATCCAGGAGACTAGTATTTTCTCCCAGGAACTTAGCATACCAGTCCTAGTGAGTTGTACTCTGCGAGGGACTTTAGACATGGATGGGATAAATTGAGACAAAGACTGGGGGCAGCTTATCACTCATAATACACTTTGATACAATTAAAACCAAAATTATTAAGCAACATTAAACATTCTGTGTTCACTTCATTTGTCTGTTTGTTTCGCCAGTGTGTCATATATTCCAAGCACCTAATAGTGCTTGGCATGTTATAAACACCTCTGAGATATGGTGGTTCAGTTCTAGACCACCTCAATACAGTGAATATCACAATAAAGTGAGTCACATGCATTTTTTGGTCTTCCAGTACATATCAAAGTTATGTTTGCCCTGTACTGTAGTCTTTTAAATATGCATTAGCATTATGTCTAACAAAATATACATATTTAATTTTAAAATATTTATTACTAAAAAATGCTAATGATCATCTGAGTCTTCGTTGAGTCCCAATCTTTTCACTGGTGGAGGGTCATGCCTCCATATTGATGGCTGCTAACTGATTAGGGTGGTGGTTGCTGTAGACTGGAGTGACTGGCAATTTCTTAAAATTAGAACAACAATGAATAGTTGTATCAATTGACTCTTCCTTTCACGAAATATTTCTCTGTAGCATGTGATGCTATTTGATAGTATTTGACCCACAGTAGAACGTTTTTAAAAATTAGAATCAATCCTCTCAAGCCCTGCCACTGCTTTATCAACTAAGTTTATGGAATATTCTAAATCCACTGTCATCATTTCAACAATATTTACAGCATCTTTACCAGGAGTTGATTTCATTTCAAGAAACCACTTTCTTTGTGCATCCATCAGAAGCAGCTCCTCAACCATTCTATTTGATCATGAGATGGCAACAATTTAGTCACATCTTCAGGCTTCATTTCTAATTCTAGTACTCTTACTGTTTCTACAACATCTGTAATGACTTCCTCCACTCAAGTCATGAACCTCTCAAAGTCATTCATAAGGGTTGGAATCAACTTCTTCCAACCTTCTGCTAACGTTGATATTTTGACCTCCTCCCATGAACTAAAACTATTCTTAATGGCATCTAGAATGGTGAATCCTTTCCATAAGGTTTTCAATTAACTTTTCCCTGATCCAGCAGAGGACTCACTATCTATGGCAGCTATAGCCTTGTAAAACATATTTCTTAAATAATAAGACTTGAAAGTTAAAATTATTTCTTGGTCCATGAGAACAGAATGTATGTTGTGTTAGCAGGCCTGAAAACAACATTAATCTTGTATATCTCCATTAGAGCTCTGGGGTAACTAGGTACATTCTCAGTGAGCAGTAATATTTTGAAAGGAATTTTTTTTCCTGAGCAGTAGATCTCAGCAGTGGATTAAAAATGTTTAGTAAGTCATGCTATAAACAGATATGCTGCCATCCAGGCTTTGTTTTTCCACTTTTAGAGCAGATAGAGTAGATTTAGCATAATTCTTAAGGGTCCTAGGATCTTCAGAGTAGACAGTGAGCACTGGCTTCCACTTAAAGTCATCAGCTGCATCAACTATTAACAAGAGTCAGCCTGTCCTTTGAAGCCAGGCATTGACTTTTCTCTAGGTATGAAAGTCCTAGATGGCATCTTTTTCTCATAGATGGCTGTTTCATCTACACGGAAAATCTGTTGTTTGGTGTAGCCATCTTCATCAATGATCATAGCTAGACCTCCTGGATACCTTTCTGCAACTACTCCGTCGGCACTTGCTGCTTCAGTCTGCACTTTTATATTATGGAGATGGCTTATTTCCTTAAAACTCATGAAACAACCTCTCCTAGTTTCAAACTTTTGTTCTGCAGCTTCCTCATCTTTCTCAGCCTTTATGGAATTGAAGAGAGTTAGGGCCTTGCTCTCTTTTAGGCATTGGCTTAAAGAAATGTCATGGCTATTCAGACTACTCAAAACTTTCTCCACATCAGCAATAAGGCTGTTTTACTCTCTTGTCATTCATGTGTTCACTGGAGTAGTACTTTTAATTTCCTTGAAGAACTTTTTCTTGGCTAACTATCTGGTGCAAGAGACCTAGCTTTTAACCTGTCTTAACTTTCAGCATACCTTCCCCACTAAGCTTAGTCATTTTTAGCTTTTGATTTAGAGATGTGCAACTCTTCCTTTCACTTGAACACTTAGAGGCCATTGTAGGGTTATTAATTGACCTAATTTCAGTATCTTTGTGTCTCAGGGAAGACAGAGACCAAAGAAGAGGGAGAAAAATAAAGGAACAGCCTGTAGGTGAAGTAGTCAGAGCACCCACAACGCATATCCATTAAGTTCTATGTCTTATTTGGGGACAGCTTGTAGTTTCCCAAAACAACTACAATAGTGATATCAAAGGTCACTGATCACAGGCCAGGTATGTGGCTCACACCTGTAATACCAGCACTTTGGGAGGCCGCGATGGAAGGATTGCTTGAGCCCAGGAGTTTGAGCCCAGCCTAGGCAATAGAGCAAGACCCCATCTTTACACAAAATTAAAAAATAATAATGATAACTGAGTGTGGTGGTGTGTGCCTGTGGTCCCAGCTACATGGGAGGCTAGGTAGAAGGATCACTTGAGCCCAGAAGTTAGAGGCTACAGTGAGCCATGATCATGCCACTGCACTCCAGCCTGGATGACAGAGTGAGACACCTAACTTTAAATGAAAGAAAGAAAGAAAGAAAAGGGTCACAGATATAATAATAATGAAAATACTCAAAATATTGTGAGAATTACCAAAATGTGACAGAGACATGAAGTGAGCCCATGCTGTTGAAAAAATGGTGCTGATAGACTTGATAGATGCATGATTGCTGCAAACTTTCAGTTTGTAAAAACACAATCTCTGCAGAACACAGTAAGCAAAGGGCCGTAAAGCGAGGTGTGCCTGTAGACTGGGGAGAACCCAAAAACCTGGAATATGTTTATAAAAAAATTGTGTATTTATCTGTAAATGTTTAAACTTCAGTCACTTTCAAAGTACTTTCCGTTTGATGCAATACAATACACCTATCGAGACACTTTCTCCGATGCTCAAAACAGTTTTTGAACTTGTCTATTTGATGCCTTTTATATTTCTGCTGTTTTTGTTTCATCTCTTCCACATTGGCAAAATATTTCCTTTTGAGGACTTTTTTCATTCGGGGAAACAAAAAAAATCGCTAAGGGCAAGATCGGGTGAATGGGGAGGGTGGACAATGGTGATCACACCATTTTTGGTTCAAAACTGCTGAGCATTCAGCATGGTGTGGGCAGGTGCATTATTATGAAGGAAGAACTAGTTACCTGTTTGCCAAAACTCGGGACATTTCTTCCACAAATCATGATGCAACCTTCTCAAAACTTCCAGATAAAAACTTTATTTTACCGTTTGATCTGGAGGAATAAATTCTGAGCGGACCTGCCCTCCAAAAGATAATTCCAGTTTTTTGGGGTCCCCCCTCATATGTATATCCCTCCCCAAATTGTGTGCTCATTTAATACTCAACAACTATTATCTAATGTATTTGCATCCCTTCAAAACCACAGGATTAAAAAAAAACAGCTATCTGTTGGTGTAGTATAGAATAATGAATCTAATGATCTGTTTCACTCTGGAAAGCCACACATGGTGACGATGGTATGATGCCATTGCTGGGGCATGACTGTGGCAGCTAGCCTCTAAGATGACCCCTAACGATCCTTACCCCCTGTTATTCACTAGGATTGGTCGGTGTGATCTGTAGAATCTAGTAGAAATGATGATATGTCACTTCTAAGATCCAACTATAAAAGATACCACAGCTTCTCTTTTGATGTATGTACTTGCCTTTCTGTCTGTCTGTCTGTCTTTGCTTCTATCTTTATTTCTTGGGTCTCCTGCTCTGGCTTCCCTTGTTAGGAGCAGCACTATGGAGGCCCACATAGGGAGGAACAAAGACCTCCAGCCACAGCCATGGTAGTGAGCTTGGAAACATCATCTTGATTTCACCCTCATCACAGACCCTGTACCAGACCCACTAGGCCACTACAGAATGCCTGAGAGGTAACTATATTTTAAGCTACTAAGTTTTGTGATCTGTTATGCAGCAACAGACAGCTAATACAGTATCCTACAGCATTTTTTTCTTCATATGTTTGTTATGCAGATGAGCATGAAGTAGCTCAGGTCCAGACTCTGAGTTTGAAAGCCAAGCCCTTCTTGGTAATGCACAGTTTTGCACAAGCAGCAAAGTTTTATTCATCAACTAATGAGTGACCTTATTAAATGAATGGTGTGTTGGTGGCAAAAATGCCTTATTTCTAAGAGTGAACATATTCTTTTTTTCTTTCTCACCAGAAAGTCTGGTTCCTATGCTTTGTCACTTCCCTGAAAGGACTGGCCTCTCCTCCTCCACTCCTGTCCCCATCTGTGACCCTATGATGCTGTGACCACTTTAGGAAAAGGCCCTCCACAGTCCTACAATAAGGGGACAAGGGACACACAGCACATGCATGACTGGGCATGGTCCAGCAGTCAGGTGTCCTGGTTTACGTCTCGCAGTATACTTCTGCCCCTCCATCAGAAAACAGGGGACCACTGGTTACTGGCACAGTACTTCTGGAATCTTGCCATTGACTCAGAGTCTGAGATTGACCATTAGGTGCATTTGAGACAAGAAATATGCACTGAGCACTTACAAGCCACAGAGTTGCATATAGTTGGGAGCATAGAGATGAGTGAAAACACTGTTCCTGCTCTTGAGGAATATTAATTTCTGGGGGCCATCGTCAAGTATATCCGTCACTGTCCTGCCCACCAAAGGGACCCAGACCGGGGGGTAGCACACAACTTGGGTGATGAGGGAGAGCTTCCCATAGGAGGTGGCATCCATGCTGACCCCAAGGAAGGGAGAAGTGACATCTCTCTCCTTGGTACCCCAACAGCACCCACAATTCTAGCACTTAAGTGCACGTGTATTCTTATAGGTATGGCTATTCCTACTCAAGTATGAATTTCTTGAAGCTAGAAGTGGGTTTTACTCAGTATCCCTGGCACCAAGCTCAGTGCTTGACTCATTGCAGGCCCTGCATGGATGTTTTGTGAGTGAGTGAATGAGTGCACATAGTAGATGAAGGGACTGGAGAGGTAACTTGGGACTGCATCGTAAGAGCCTTGCGTACTGGGAATACCGTGCTCACTGGCAGTAGGGGGTTTCCTCCTAGGACTGGAAGCAATGTAGTCTATAGTCTGTACCAAGTAAGGGCAAGGCTGGGACAGTAGCCACATGGGCACCTTCCCCTGATCCCCCACATGACCTGGAGCTGCACCAATGTGGCACAAGCTGTGTGCCTAACAGAAGTGATAGTGGAGGGGGTGGGAGGACTAGACTTGGAGGACTCTGCTGTGGTACCTGGGCTAGAGAGGACAGAGCCACTCAGGCCAGGCCATTGTGGCTTGAGCATCCCCAGCTCCAGGAGAGAGGTCGTCCTGGAAGCAGGGCCCTCAGTCACTGGACAAAGAAATACAGGATGCTTCCGGCTCTGAGAACTTGAGATCTTCTGTAGCCAGGAGTGGTGGTTACTGTCATGGATCCTGGGCTTGGTGAACAGAAAGTCCAGGCTGCATCCCCAGACTCTCCCTAAAATGAGAATGTTTCCCCGGGGAGTACAAAGGCCTTTCATATGAGAATCTTTTAATGACTCTCTGGTGGTAGGCATGGCATCTGTAATTGTCATGTTCAGCAAATAAGCTTAATTTGGATTCACAGGAAATGACGCTTTTTTCTCAAACATTGGGGAGCATCTTTTCTTGGTCACCTCTTGATGCCCACACTGAGGGGGAGGTGAGGAGGACTGCAACATGGGGGCAGATTATGTAAAACAGCAGGTAATCAGAAGTATTTTGACTTTGAAAGTGGATCTGTGCTTCCATTTAAATATGGGGGTGCCTAATGTTCTGAAACATCATTGCAAAATTTTGAAATCAGCCAATAAATACAACTCAGAAGGACTGAATGCAGGATCACGCCCCCCCCCAACACCACCCACCTCTATCCTGTCCCCAGTCCTCATCTGGGGAGACAGCGTGCTTCTGTTATCAAAACAGACCAAAGAAGAGAAGAATTAAAAGCTAAAAACAGAGAGAACTCTAGAAGTTTAAATAAAGTTTTCAAGTGGTTAAGTGATATGGCAGTTGAAACACTGACCCAGTTGAAACGTCTGGACTCCATCAGAGAGCTGCATTTGATGGTCTCTCCTGTACATTTATATCAGGAAGGATGTGTTACTAGCTCCCCCAGAGTGCAAAGTGTCCCAAAATAGAGTGGAGAGTGGCTTTATCATGTAGTGACTCAGCATCAGCTAAGAGGAAAGATGAACTCAGCGTGCTGACATTCTCCATAGGAGATCCATGGCACAAAGACCAGAGGAGGAGGCTACATAACGTGGTGGCCTATGACAGTTCTCTGGAAGCCACATTTTCAGTGTCTTTCAGGACCTCTTGCATCTGCTGACCATATTCCCAAATGGGAGGCCACCAGCAAAAAGACCCAGTGGGCTGTGCCCTTCTTGTCCTGGCTGGGGAATTCAGGAAGCACCCGTGAATGCACACATGCCCACAGAGGTGAAAAAGATTCTGTCTTCTGAATGCTCTTGGCCAATCTCAACATGAATTTTTAAAAATGATTCGCCACATTTGAGGCATTTCTTGAAACCAGTTTTGGGCACAATCCCTGCTTACCGTGTTCCCTGGGGACAGTCAATACCCATGTCTGTCAAGCTCTGTAGTTTTCAAAACATTCTTGGACCCCGCAAAAGCTCTCATAAGATGGTATTGCCTTCCATTAAAATCAGCAACATAAATTGAATCTGTGGTCCCTAAACTGGAGTTTCTGGCTCATCTTGGCTGTTCTACCAAGTGCTTTTGGCCTGGGGGAGGGCTCGCCCTCACAGGGCCCAAGCCCTGCTGGAACTGTCTGGGCACCAGTCTTGCTGCGGGGGGGAAGGGTGTAAATCGTGACTGAATCATGATTTTGTGTGGGAAACAGCCCTGCAGTGGGGAGACAGGAGAAGCCAGGCAGGAATCCATTACAAACAGTCCAGGGGAGAGGGAATGTTCCCTGGGACCTGCTCCCTGCATAATTTGAAAATGCTCCACTTCTGCTGACTTTGTGTTAATGATTCTTTGGGGAGGAGAGGGGTATTCTTAAGAGACTGTCTTACCTTAGAACACCCCATATTCCCCCTCGCTTTTCAACTGGCCCGTATCCCACACATACTATTCTTTTGCATACATTTGCAGGAAACTTTGGTCCCCGGGGTTTCTGGCTTTAGGGATAAAGACTAATGTCCATGTCAAAATGATTCTTGATAAAAGCATCTTAGATGTTAAATATTTATTTTAAGCTAAATGTTCTACTTCTGAGAGGTTAAAAAACAAATGTATTTTCATGCAGAGCCTCTTACCAGTCAATGTTTGAGTTTTTTTAGGCTTTTTTATTTGACTCTGCAGCAGCCAGTTAACAAACTGCATTCCTGAGATGAGCTGACAAGGATGCAGAAATGAAGAAATAAACAAAAAGCTATGTTAATTTCAAGCTTCAGTAGGAATACAAAGAGAAATATTAACATTTGCTGAATGACAAATAATGAAATGGCTAGGAATTTTTAATGCTTCTAGCAAGCTTTTTATGAGCTCTCAAGGAATTTTCTCCCCATCAGGTATGGCACATTTGTAACCAGCAGTGCACCGTGAAGGTAGTTTGATAGGTTGTTTAATTTAAAGATTGCTGCCTCCAAGTATGCAGTGTTCCTAATGCAATTTCTAGCCCCATTTACACTTTTCTGTCTACTCAGAGTAGCCACATCTCTTAGCATCATCCTTACAATTGTTTGTTGCTGTGGTTGAATGTGTCCTTCCAAAACTTAGGTGTTGCCACTGTGATGGTATTCAGAAGTGGAGCTTTTAAGGGGTGATTAGACCTTGAGGGCTTCTCCCTCGGGAATGGGATTAAGGCACTTAAAAAGAGGCTTCATGCAGCATTAGTATAACTTGCTCTTGACTTTTCCGCTGTGTGAGGACACAGACACCAAACGTACCTTGATCTTAGACTTCCCAGTCTGCAGAACTATGAGAAATAAAGCCCTGTTCTTTATAAATTACCCAGTCTCAGGTATTATGTTATAATAGAACAAACAGACTAAGACATTTGCTCACAGAATGAAGTCACTTCACCCAGAAGGATAGTCACAGGATTATTGTTTTATTCTTATTGTTATTTAATATATATACTATATATGCTATTATACAATATATATTCTATAATATATATGTAAGCCTCTAGCTCCTATTTATATTTTTTGTTTATTTTGTAATCATTGTCTTTAGAAGTCTGTCCTCACACTTTAGTGTATTTTCCACATTGAGAAATATTAAGGTTGTAAAATGTGTTCATGTGTCAACCAGATGTAAGGCTTTGTTAATTTTAATTTAAATCAACTTAGTACATACTTTCTATGTAAAAGGAACTGTGTGAGATTTCTTCTGGGCACTTCACCTTCAGAGACTTTACTCTTCAGACACTGTACTCCTAGTGTTTCATTGCAGAGAAAGGGGACCATAGCAAGTCAGAGGAAAGGGGGCCCAGATCTGGCTTTGGTCTGTGGAACCAAATAAGTAGGTCTACCTGTCTCATTGCCCCTACTAGATGGCAGTGTTCACACAAAAAGGCTTTTCATTCACTCTGTATATTCAGCACTTATGTGTACAAAGTGCTTAGCGCACAGTGGACAACTGACAAATGTCTATGGAACAGAGCAGGTTGTCTGAGCAGGAGGGCAGAGATAAGGAGTTGCAACAGCCTACTAAACCGAAAAGATTTACTATCTGTCCGCTTGCAGAGTTTGCTGAGCTCTGCCATAGGGAACCAGACATGAGTGCAGTTACCTTAGGACCCTATTGTAATGTGACAGTGCATATGTGGTTCTCTTTTGATCAGGGCGCTGGCCTGGTCAGAAGTATACGTATGGTTTAAGAAAGTTGATGTGAGAGTGATTCAGTGGGATGGAACTTTGGGGAGGGGACCTGTTAGAAGGATATTAAAGTCATGTATGTGTTCAGGCAAGGCTTAAGGAAGAGTGTCACTGTGAGTCTTATCTAAGGCTGGCTTGGCGTGTGTTACCTCCTAGACTGGAAACCCTTGCCCTTCTCCCAGTTCATGTCACTAGCTTGGGGGTCCACCACACAGCTCCAGAAACCTCAAAACAACCCCACCCAACTGGTCATACCCTCACTTCCTCTTTGATGATCTCTGCACAAACATTTAAGTTATAGCATGTCATTTGGATCTTGCAACTTCATAACTGTTTTCAGATGATTTCTTCTTTTCTCTCAGGCTTCTTGAGGTCAGAAACTATGTTCTTGTTTCTCCCCTAACCTTCCCACCTGCCTGCACCAGTGCTTTGTGGAGTCTGCATATGTAAAGGAGTGTTAAGAACTGCTTAAATAAGAGAGAGTTACCAGGCAGCAAAGTGAGTGACATTTAAATAGGGAGGCAAGTCTGGACCTCTGGCCTCAAAGCTCTCAGTGCCTGTGGACTTGCTTACTGTTTTCATATGCTGTCTTTTGTGGTTTGTGTGCAGATGTGTGTCCTTTCGCACAACCTGTCAGTACCAAAGGGGCAGGGACTGCATCCACACCTCTTAGTGTTCTCAGTGGTTAGTGTGGTATTTTTAGCATAACTGGCCCTTTAAAAATGTTTGGTGATGATGCAGTCACTAAGCAGTATGTGTTGTAGAAAGAAAACATACCCTATCTCGTTCTGAATTAGTCAGACTGTATCAGGCTAATAACGGTAGGAGTAAGCATCTGTCGATCTGATGCACCAACTATCAGATAAAGCAATTAAACCCATGCCAGTCATTTTGGTACAATAAAACTAAAATTAGACAGCATAAATACAGTCAAGATGTGAGCATTTATCCCCACGTTAGTTTTAAGACAACACAGGCAGATGCCGAAGCCTCCAGACTTTCAGAACAATTCAGTCAGTGGCTGTTCTGAGAAGAGCTGGGAGGGTGGAGGCCTGCTGGAGGCTGGGCTGGCTGGAACCCTGTCCATATCTGGTGCCTCCTTCCCATCCTCACCCTAAGCTCCACCAAGAGTTTCAAATGCAGAAGTTTTAGAAACATAAACCAGTTTTACTTAGTAATGTTCATTAATGACCTAAACCAAGAGAGAATCTCCTACTTAATGAAGTAATTAATTAGCTCTGGGAATTAAAGTTGAAAACAGAAGACTAATTGATTAATAAGATTACTGTGTTCATTTTTCTTCCTTGCATGGGAAGGAGCCAGTGTTTGGTCCCTGCAGTTTGCTGCTCGGGGCTAGACTGGAACCATCCTGCCTGGAACCCATGTCAGTGCTCCTGCTTCTCCCTCTGCAAGTGGAAGGCCCTCCCTCAAAACCTCACTCTCAGGCTCCTGCTCCCGGCCCTGGGGCAGACTCAGGCTGTTCGGGCACTGTACACTCTACTTTTTCTAAGTCACTGTTTTGCCTAATCAATACCATACACTTAGTATTTAATTTTTCTTACGACTTTATGTAAGGAATAATGGAAAATAATTAAAAGGTTAAAACACCAAAAATATCTCCCCTCACTCTGCCTTAGTTTTGTGAAACAGACCTTACTGAGCCAATGAGACGACCTCAGATATCAAATGAGATAATGTAGGTGAAGACGCCTTATATACTTTAAAGTGCCGCATAATACAACATTTTAGTTATTGGCATCATTATTACTGTCAGCATTATGCTTTGGTAAATCTTAGGTACTCTACTACATTTTTACTTCAGATCTTCAAACCAAAAGTCAGCAAGTTTTTGACCATCCCTTATGAATGGACTTGGCTCTGTGTCAGACAATTTGCTGGAAATTAAAAAACCAAAACCAAAACCCAGACTTCCTCAAGTTACCTGCTGCCACTGTAAGTAGAAGGGTGGGGAAGACCCCACATGAAACAGAAAACTTACATGATAATGGCAATTACCTGAGGCTAGCCCAGCCCTGAGTCTTCACACAGATGGCCTGTGACAGCACTCAGCCTCCAGGAGCTCCCCCAACCCATTTAATCTTACAAAAAGAGCAGAAGATGCTTAAAGAGGAGGTTGGAGGACTTTGGTAGTGTGCTCAGAGGCGCTGGTGGCTGGCTAATTTTTCCAGATAGCCTGGTCTCCTCTAGGAGGGAGACAGAACTGACAGATTATAAATGAG
Organism: Tarsius wallacei; assembly: GCA_963574415.1. Taxonomy (NCBI): domain Eukaryota; kingdom Metazoa; phylum Chordata; class Mammalia; order Primates; family Tarsiidae; genus Tarsius; species Tarsius wallacei. Next base: position 12,228 of record CAUYQG010024186.1, on the reverse strand, counting down.
AACGTGGCTATGCCACCGTCAAGGTCAGAAGCCTGCTACCACCATCTTCATGCGTTGCTGGCCAGCATGCCCCTTCAATTTGCTTCCAACTGGTCATCTTTCTGTCTTCTGCATTCTCAGTCCCTAGTTTGTGCTCTCTTCTCTCAGTGGGCTGCAGAGCAGGTGGGTGCCTCTGTCAGTTTCAAATACTGTATAATTTAGTGACCATCTCCCCTCCCCCATTTTCATAAAAAAATGTTCTAGTCACTGCTTTTCTAATCACCACTGTCCTAGCCACTGGGACTTTCTGTTTACACAAGTTCATTGCTATTGAAATACTTGTTTTAATTGTTGCAGGTGGAAAATTTTCCCTTATAGGCTTTCTTCCAACTGGTATTACTTTTTGCAACTGAATACTGAGTAAGTTTATAAAACACTGAATCATACCATGACTGAGAACAGTAAAAGTAAAAAATTCTTTACAAATATAGGAGTTAAAGATGAGGTAGTCATGTAGAAGACATCCCACAATGATTAAATACATTGTGATTCTGGTTCAATGATTTTAATGCATCATCAGTTAATTAAAATGTTAGTTTTAATTAATTTTTTTGAAGTCCCCATGTTCTGAGGTCAAGACTTAAACTGACCTTTTTTTTTTTTTACAATAGTTAGTGTTTAGTTGCTGTGACATACTTAAAACTTTTCCAGTTGTTTTTATAATCTTGACTGGTCTTCCGTATGAAAAATGTTTTATAATTTCATGCCAAACTTGAATAAATGGAACATTTGATTTTCAAATCACTAAGTCAGTAGTCAATCAATTTTGTTTTTTTTTTTTTTTTTGAATTGGAGTCTCACTCTGTCGTCCAGACTGGAGTGCAGTGGTTGCTCCCAGCCACCGCAGCCTTGACCTGCTGGGCTCCAGCGACCCTCCCACCTCAGCCTTCCAAGTAGCTGGAACTACAGGCGTGCGCTACCACTCCTGGCTAATTTTTTTATTTATTGTAGAGATGAGGTCTCACCAAATTGCCCAGGTGGGTCTCGAACCCACAGGCTCAGGCAATCCACTCACCTCAGCCTCCCAAGGCACGGGATTACAGGCTGAGCCACCGAGCCCGGCCAATCAATTTTATTAATATTTAAGAGTGATGAGGTAGAGCGTAGATTCTGTGAGGGCAGGGACATTTGTAGGGGAGTGCATTTGTTTTATTCCCTGTATTATCTTTAGCGTCTAAATCAATGCCCTGCATACATTATGGTCACTAGATAGATTGAAAAAAATGAATGAATGAGCTATAGCCATTCATAAGACATTAATTAAAATATTTTATGCAAATTCAGAACAATATATTATAATGTTAAACTTCATAAACAATATGTTATAATGTTAAATTGTGTCTTTTAAAACCAGAACTATAAATAGCAAATAGGAGTAATTAAAAACTTTTGCCATCTGAATCATAGCATTCAATGCCTGGATTCCAGTAATGCCTGTTTCTGATAAATGCATTGAAGTCACTTTATTAAAACTTTATTCTTGGTTGGGCTTGGTGGCTCAGTCTGTACTCCCAGCACTTTGGGAGGCCTAGGTGAGTGGATTGCATGAGCCTGTGGGTTCGAGACCAGCCTGGGCAACTTGACGAGAACTCATCTCTATAATAAATCAAAAATTAGCTGGGCATGGTAGCACATGCCTGTAGTTCCAGCTACTTGGAAAACTGAGGCAGAAGGATTGCCGGAGCCCAGCAGGTCGATGCTGGGGTGGTTGTGAGTGTGCCACTGCACTCCAGCCTGGGCGATGGAGTGAGACTCCAACTCAAAAAAAAACAAAAAAACGTTATTCTTAACTGAAAGTACTACCAGAGAGTCTAATTCATTTTGGCACACAGATCATATAAATAATTTATAATTGGCTTTAATTTTCTGATCTCCCTTCAACAGTGTTTACAAAGACTGACGTAAAGATAGGGCCAGGGCAATCACAATGGGAGAGAAAATGACACGGTAGCAATTCTCTTTAAGGAAGTTGATAAATACAAAGTTCACTAGGGTTGTTTTCTATAAGCCTGTCTTTGGTATAATTACTATTTATTTTAATTATTCTACCTTTAACCTTTATAATTTTCTATTATCTTTTGACATACCAGTTTCAATTCCCTGAATTCCAGTTGTAATACTTTGTTTTCAAATATTATAAAAATATCTTAATGTTTAGCTGGGTGTGGTGGCGCACACCTATAGTTCCAGCTACTTGGAAGGCTGAAGCAGAAGGATCGCCTGAGCCCTACAGGTCGAGGTTGTGGGGGCCGTGAGCATACCAGTGTACTCCAGCCTAGGTGACAGAGTGAGACTCCGACTCAAAAAACATATATATATATCTTAATATTCTTTCTGTGGCAGATCACTCTTTTAGATCACTGTTTCAAATTGTGGGTTTTAAAAGTGTTATTTTTCAAGTTGTAATCAGAACTAGAAGATATTTGAATGATCGGAAATACGGAGATAGCAGTGAGACCCTCTTTTTTTTTTCTTCCTGCAGTCAACAGAAATGATCAATAATTACTCAGTGTTTCTTTTGCCATGTAAAGAGGTGGGCAGGGACATCCAGAATCTCAATTTAGAGTGCAGATCTGGGGGAACCCTTCAAACCAGACACCCCTTCTCTGGCATCCATGGTATGACTTGTAGAACTTAAACCTTTCCAAGCCTCTCAAACAAATGAGTTGTAAATGTTTAACTTTTCCTGTATTAATTCTTACTCACCAAACATCTGAAAGCAATTTGAGAGTAATTTCAACCAAATCTTTTAGTAGACTTAGTGAAAAATAAATTTAACCTGTTAATTGTTCTCTGTTTTGCTCTGTCTTGGCATCTCAATAAATAAAAGGTTAAAATAATGGGCAGAAGAAGTAAATAAAGCTTGATTATTCCAGTTTAAAATTCAGCCATGGGTACTTTTGTGCCTGGCTTTTCTGTTGACCTCATTGCCATATGACTGCCTTCAATAGCTCTTTATATTTAGTCGGTTTCCTCATAAAGCCATACTAACACTTGCAAAATATTTGTAGCTTTTATTTCTCATTATAATTGATATAACTTAGCATTACTGTAGTTTTGTGTATGAAATATCTTTTTGATTATTCTAGACTTTAGTACTTTTTATTTCATCACTTAATTTTTTTCCCCCCTGGCTGTGACAGTGTTATTGCCAACAAAACAATTCAGTGAGACCTGGGGATTTCCCATGGTATTTATGTGGTTTCATGGTTGTCTCTCTATTTGCCAGATTTCATCTATGTAAGATCCATGCTCAACAGATAATTTTAGAGGAACCTATTACTGCCTTATTTTCTCATTCACAAATAAGTCTTTAAAGACTGAATTCAAGAAAACAAGTTTTAAGATCTTTCTCAGTCTACAAAAAAAAGGAAAAACTTATCAATGTTACCTCTCTCTTAATGTGCATCACATTTATCTGTCTTCATGGGTGTTACCTCCCCTACCAGATCACCACCTCCTCAAAATGGCTTCTGTTTATTGTTTATCCTTTGAAATGACTTAGAAGCAGGCTGAATACACAGTGATCTCATGGCCAAAGTGCTTGATAGTGGGCTCCAGGCTGGGAAGAGGGCTCTGTGATTCTTCTGAAAAGATCACTCCACCTAGAATGATAAGTCTTCAATTTTTAGATTGTAGTTGTGAGCTAAAGGGATTAACCCAGAAAGAGATTTTAAGGCCACATCATTGGTTTTGTTGTTTTGGATAAGAAAATTGAATTGGCTTCTCTGTAAATTGACTATATCATATAAGGCACAGGTTAAAGTGATCCTGCCACTTGAATTCCTTCTTTCATGGTTATTGGATTATTTTCAAAATATCTTGACATTTGAAGGGCATATAGACAAAAGCCAATCATGTAAATAATTACATTTAGAGGAATAAAAGACAGTCATCAGTCTTTTTTTACTTCACCATTTTTAACCATTTGAATTCAAAGCTGGACTTTGTCTCAACTAAATAGAACAAGTAATATCCAATTTAATGTGTAATTTTAACTAACCCGTCAGATCCATGAATTTTGAATATCACTTGTAACTTTTAATCATAAAATTAATGGCACTAAACTCTAACAGAATTGATTTCATTTACTAATTTCTTCTCATTAAAATTTCAGACATATATCAGTGCTTCCACTAAGAGATGTTACACCAGACACCCAGTTAAATGAAAAGTAAATCATATCTGTTTTGTATAACATTTCACATTAATTACTTACTTGATTAATATTGAGGTTATATACTGTTGATATTAATTGGTATGTATCACATTAAAAGAAATGCTCTGTTTGCTCTTACCTAAAAGATAATCCAAAGTGAAATAGAATATATTTGCTACTTGTTACACTTGAAACTAGATTGTTCTAATGTGTAAAGGAAATAAACTAATATGTTGTGTATATTATACAAACGTACAAATGTTTTCCTGGCAATCAGGCAATTTTTTCTTTTAAGCAGCTCATTTTTTGTTGTGGTTTCTGATTACAAAAGCCAAGAAATCGGTGCCACTTCTGAAATGGCAGTCACTACATTAGGATCCTGCCGCAGTGATTCAGCACTAGTTAGGTGACACTGCAGTATTACTAGTTGTCACAAAGGGCAGATCAAAAATTATAAAATTAAATTTAAAACTACTTGTGTGCAGTCCTTTTAAAGACCAATTTAGCAAATCTTACCAGCAGCCATAAGTATCTTCTATCCTTTTATCTGATAATCTCATTCTTTAAAATAAGTAATTAATTTTCTTTTTTTTTGAGTTGGAGTCTTATTCTGTCTGCCCAGGCTGGAGTGCAGTGGCACATTCACGGTGATCCTTCCACCTCAGCCTTCTAAGTAGCTGGAACTACAGACATGTGCCACCATGTCCATCTAATTTTTTGATTTATCGTAGAGATGATGTCTCAACAAGTTTCCCAGGCTGGTCTCGAACCCATGGGCTTAGGCAATCCTCTCACCTTGGCCTCCTGAAGTGCTGGGATTATAGGTGTGAACCACCATGCCTGGTCAGTAATTAATCTTTAAAAGCTATATATGTATGATTATCTGACTGTTATTTCTAAAAATTGATTATTAAAAACAACCAAAGTCAGCAAATGAACAATGACCAATAAACGTTTGAAAGTGGAATATTAATAACTGGTAGACTCTGAATATCAAGTGACAAAAAGAACACAAAATTGTATGTGCACTATGATTACACCTGTTAAATGAAAAACTATTGTGTTAGGGTTGGAACATGGATTTTTAAAAATTTTTGTTTTATGTTGTTACAAAGTTGTTTAATACATTTTCTAACATGTTGTTATACTAGCACTTTAAGGTGGAGTTGAAGGGACCAGTCAATAAGTGCATGATGCATCACCCAAAATAAGGTGTTTCGTTGGATTATAGTGCCATTTAACAAATGACTACACCCATGTGTGGTGTACTAGAAGAGTGACTGCTCTTCTGAGAGTCCTTTAACAATTCCCAGAAAGTCATTCACTCAGTGGGACAGTTTGTTCTGTAGTATCTTATCTGTCTAGTTAAAACCCCAAGGAAGAAGATAGTATTTGCCAGTACATCAACTGACATTTTACCACCTGACCTTTGACTTTTGAGAGGAGCCAGAGGATCCTTAATGGTTCCAGTGAGCCTCTGGTTTTCTGTGTTCTTGTGGTGATGATGGTCTCTCCTTCAGAGGACATGCCATGACCTGCCCCTGCTCCTCAAGTCTCAGAAGGCTAGATCCCATGGTTGCTGGGTGGCCGGTTAAAGAATAGCTTGGCATTCCCACCCCATTTTAAACTCCGATTTTTATTTTAACAAGTACTCTTCTTGACCTTTGCATGGAAGGAGGGTGAGCCAAAACAGGTAAAACATTGCTCTTCATGAATGCCAATGAATTATTTTGACAGTGGCAATCTTCAGAAACATGCTTATCATGTCATCCCGGTCCTTTTCTCTGATGTATCTTTGATTGTGTGTCATTGCTAGCCCTTGTAGAAATTGGCTTCTGGCTCCCAACAGTCACTGTCCATCCTCGAGGCTTATCGCATAATTGCTATCTTGAAAGTACCATCTGGGCAACTCAGTGTTTAACAAAACAAAGTAGACCTCCTTATTGATTTGAAAGAGCTCACAGTCTAATTGGAAACAGAACAGAAGACATGAAATGGCTGAAGAATGTTCTCAAAGCTAGAGATGAACAAGTCACGTCATAGACCTTCGAACAGAACTGAATGCTGGAGGGTCAACTTAGCTAAGCAGATGGTACTGGATGCCCAGGTGGAGTGAGCATGCGTGGAGGAGAAGTGCCAGACACTCACTTAAAAGGGGTGAGTTTGGTAATATGATGAAAATAAAGAGTACTTGCAGATTCCTGGTGAGTGAGTAGTGGAATAAAAATTGTGACTAAGGGGTGGTTGGATGGACGGACGGATAGCAGGACAGTCTGGTATGGCCAGAAGAAAGCAGGACTCCAGCCAGAAGAACTGGGTCAGTGCGTGCATAGCTAGGGTATCAGCTGAGAAAATGGGGAAGACACAGCAAATTCCACATATTTTACATAAAAGGAGTCTGCTGGGTTTCATTTTTAAAGTGTCGAATGTGAGATAAGAATGAAGAAACTTAACCAAGGGAAAGAGCTGGAAGGAATTTTAAGCCTTTGGAAACCGTTGTTATGGTGGTGTTGATGACAAGCTAGGGTACCTATGAGGGCAGGGAAGGATTCTAAGCTGCTTGTTTTGGTATGTTACAAATATCCAGTATCAGTTGAGTGTTCATGTAGTTAAGGTAAAATTAGGAGGCAGTTAGGCCCAGATATTAGATTTTTCAATCATTTCTGCTTTGGATGGATTCGTATGCAGAAGGAAAAGATAGTCAAAAGTCAAGGGGACACCTAAGTTAATGGTGGAGAGCAGAGAAAGGAGACAGCAGAGAAATGTAGGGCCACAGAGCAGCCTCAGACCCACTCACTATCGGAAGAGACCAGAGGAGGTGGCTCTTAGTGTTCTCCAACAGGGATGTGTTACCATAGCAGTAAGAATGGAAGCCACATTGTAGGAATAAAGGTCGAGGGTTTGCAGGGAAAACCTTCAAACTATTTATTGAAGTCATAGAGAAAGAAGAGTGAGATGACAAGGAAAATAGGAAGACAAAGCAATATGAGATTAAGTAAGGTGTTTTTTATTTGTTCAGTTTAGGAGAAATCTGGATCTGATGAAGCATGAGGGTTGAGCACTAAAATAAGGTAACCAAATGTGGACACAAGGGGACCAGGTGTGAGGAGACGGTCCTCATGGACGCAAGGGGACTAAGTGTGAGGGGAGAGTCCTAGTGGACACAAGGTCCATGGACCCAGGTGACAATGGTTTATTCCCTCATCAGCCTGCATATGGACACTGGCTTGGCAGAAGTTTAGTTTAGGAAAAGAGCATGTTTCTGAGAGCTCATAAAGGCAAACTGCTGAGCCAGGGTTATGGATGGGCCTAAAGAAAGCAGGAGTTAGACTTCAAGAAGCTTCTGGGCTTAGTGCCTTCTCATCAATTACTCAGTCTGTCTTTAGTTTCAAAAGTTGGCAATGTGGAAAGTGCTAATGTCTCAAGATTGGTTAGATTTTACCTGAGACTCTAATTGTGTTTAACTTTTACATTTGTTTGTTCCTCATGTCTCAGCAACCCAATTTTACTTAAAGCTATTATTTACAGTTTTCTGTTGGGCTGGGAATCCCTAATACATATGAATAACTTTAAAATCCACCTGCCTGAAGCCCCTCCCCCAGCAGTTACCTTTAGCTTAGGATACTAGTCAGAATAACAGTAGACAAAGCTGCATTTCTAGAAAACTTTCAATGTAGTCTCATATCTGAATGCCAGCTAAGGGAGCCCATGAGGCTATCTAGCTAGTAAGGGGCCAAACTGTCATTCAGACCCTGATCTGTGGTCCTCTGTGCTACCACCTCTGTGTCATAAACCCCCTAGATAGCTAAGAAGAGAGCTGGGTGTGGTGATCTCCAGTCCAGTCTTCCAAGTTGTACAGGCCATAATGCTATGCATCTGTGACTGTAAACATTTAAATGAATACTGTCTAAAGAAGGCCAAGGTCAGCAGGAGCAGACCCAAAAGGAAAAGCTCACAGTGAAGGGAACTGGGTTGCACTCCAAGAGGTCAGTAGGAGTGAGGGAGATAGAAGCAGGAGTTAGTGTCTCCAGTAGTGGACAAAAAGGGATGGCCTGAAACTGAGCCAGAGGTGGTGGCCAGTGGGAAGAGTGGTCAGATGACAGACAGTCCTGATAGTTGGGGATAGGACTTATATGGGCTGCCAGGAATGTCCAAATAGCAGGGCAACATGGGAAAAGTGATGTTTTAGGAAACTTTGTCTGGAAGCAGTACCATACAGGAATGAGAACTGGGGGACTTAAGACAGCCAGGTGCGTGGACCTGAGTGTAGGTCTGACCTGAATGCCGTGAGTCTCAGGAGGTTTCTAACAGAGATGAGTTGACAAGTGGTTTATCAGCAACTGCAAAAAGATCCCAGGATACCCACATGACCACCAAGGAAAAAGTCATGCCAAGTAAGTTCTATTTATTTTCTTCATCACATTCTTAGAGGGATAGATCTGGCATGAAGGTACCAAGCAAATCCTGGCCTTTATGTGGTACTTTCCTGCTAAAAGTACATTCTAAGTTTCAGCAAGTGCTCGAAATTCTATAATAAGATGGAGAAACACAGACAGGAGAATGGGACTGCTGGGTGGATGTAAGCTGAGGACTGTACTCAAAATGCATGGATAAAGAACTGGTAGATTTCGGGCGAGTTCCCTTGCAGATGCTACAGAAATCTGTCAGCAGAGTGAGTTGAATGAAGACAGAAAAGGCTTGTTTATCAAGTTTGTGGGCAACACAACCTTTGGGAGAATAACTGAGATCCTATATGACAGGATTACGATTGAAAATGACCTCAACAGGACAGAAGCACAAGCTAAGGTGACCAGGTAACATTTTGTGAGAATGATATAGTCTTCGCAATGTTTGTTTAAAAAATCAATTAACAGAAGAAATTTGAAATCATATTATTAAAAGACTTCGAGAGAGAGGTCTTTGTGGGAGACAGCTATGTAAGGATACGTGGTCAGCATCATGGTTGTTGAAAGGGTTAATGCAGTCTTAGGACATGATAAAGAAAAGCATAGTACTTAGAGCAAGGGAGGTCACAGTCCCACCATATTATGTCTGGTCACATTACACATGGAGCATTTTATGCTCATTTTATTGTGGGGGCAGTTACACTTTGATGTGAAGGGTGGTTGAAAGATCTGGGAATGTTTGTTTAGCATGAAGAAGAAAGGGGAAGTCCTCAAGGTTCCTGACAGCTGTTTTCAAGTATGTAGAGGGTTGCCATGCTGAAGACACCACAGACAGGGGCCTTGATGCTGTGCTTCTCTGGTGGGTGCCCTGGGGCATTCTGGGTTAGGCAGGTTTTGGGCTCAGCAAGCAGCTCATCTGTGGGAGATAACAGGTTTGCTGTACAGTTGTTGGGGATTCTGTAGTAGAGACTCTTATACTGGTCTAGGGTTGTTCCTCAGGGTTTCTCTTGGGGGAGTATTACCCAGGGGTATGTTGGAACCAGTTTATACTAGCTTGCAGGAGCTGGTTGTTAAATAATCAGAAATTTTGTGAGCTAGTAGTTAAACTGTTGGTTGCTTGAAATCGGCCAGGAGGCAGTATTTATACCAAGGAAGTTGGCAACAGATCAGCCCCACCCCATCCCCACCGGGTGTCAGCAGACCAACATACCTCTGGTATTATCCATGATGAAGAGTGTCTACTAGAAGCCAGGACTTTCTGGAATGTATGAAGAGCAGGCAGGGGGAGGGAGCCTCCACGTTTACATTCTGCAGACTTTTCGGCTTCTGTTTCCCTTCTCAATTGTGTGTAGCTCCCCTTATGCTCACACCACTTCCTATCACCTGCCAAGATCTGGGGCCTATGAGTTTCTCTGTCACTAGATCTGCCAGAGCAGCTCAGATATCTTCTGTTTCTTAGAATAATTCTTTCCTTGTTATGTATCTAGACTGGTGAGCTCTCTGCAAAAAGTGCCTCCCACCTCATTCTCAGCACTGGCCTAAAGGACTTTGAATATCAAGTGAATTCAACCATTGACACAGGATTTGGAAACACCTGGGCTGTTGAGAACAAGTGACTACAGGTGCCAGGTCCAACCCACAGATATCACAAAGCACATGGAGCATATGGCAGTAACCGCCCAAATGAGAGGCCTTCAGGTTGACCTCAGACCAGCCTCTGTCCCATGCTGCCAAGGCAGAGAGCAAACAGAGACTTTAATTCTGTTCTTTATCTCCCTCATTTCTTATTAAAGAGAGGATTTAAATAAAGTCTGAATCATGGTGTACACGGAAAAAGCAAATGTCTCTCAGTACATACAACAGGCAAATTCAACTGTGGTCATGCAAATTCTATTTGGATTTGTTTGAGGATCTAAGTCAAGTTGTTTTTACTTTTCCTAGATACCTATCCTGTCCCATTTTCCCCAAGGATGCCTGCTTCCCACACCCCACCCTTACTGGTTTCCCAAGAGACAGACAATAACACCCATGACTGGCTGGGCTACAACCAGATACGAGCTTCTAAAACAGTGGGAGGCCGTTCCAGTGAAGTGTGTGTTGCCAGCCAGTGAACTGTTTGTATTTGATAAAAAGTTTTCTTGGCAAAATAAGCCATCCAAAGGTGATTTTTGAACGGTGGAGCAACTCTGAATATCTTCAAATGATAAATAAGGAAGTCAAAGGATAGGCATTGCTTTAACATGCAGTTATGGGTTGTGAAGCCATAAACAGGACTATTTTTAAAAAGAGACTAAGCCCAAGTAAAGATGAGCTGTATCCCTATATGATGATGGAATATGAAGAGGGTTTAGGGAGAACAGAATAGAGGAGTAAAGGTGAGATGGGAAGGAAAGTGCAGAATGCAGCTCTAGTCACAGACTCGAGACACACCCTTCAAAGGAAGAGTCTGAGGTATAGGTCAAGGCAGGGAATAAAGAGAAAACCAGATCCCTGCTGTATAAACTATAGGATGGCAGCAGCTGAGGTGACAGTGACAGTCATGTTAACCAGAGTCCAGACCTGGGACACTAAGAGCCCAAGAAAGTCTCAGTTGGTGTCTGTCTGTCCTCTCTCTCTCTCTCTCTCTCTCTCTCTCTCACCCCCCCCCCCCCCCAGTGTTGTTAAATCATGCCTGTTAAATCCCCTGCTGCATGCAATGGCATATCTGTGTGTGCTTCTAGAGTAGAAATGGTGGCTTGAATGGCCTGATTGTGATGCATAGCAGGGGAAGGTTAAGACAAGGGACACTCCCAGGAAAGAACTAGGGCAGTGAGGGAAGTGTGGACACAAGGGGCATAGAAAAGCAACTGAGTTCACTAAGGTAGTGCTCTGCAGCAAAGAAAGCCCCTCCCGCCCCCTTCCACAGAGACAGGGCCCTATTGTTTCTGGTCAGCCAATACCAATACCACATGCTGTTGGCCTTAGTGAAAAATCTGCCCGTCACCTTCCACAGCCAGGGTTCCAGGACAGCATTAACCCCACTATCCTAAGGCATTCCTGGCATGTAATGAATCCACTTCTCTCCTGACCAGCAAGGGAGGTGCAAAGGAAGGCACTAGTTACTCAGATCATCTTCTAGGTTCTGCAGTTCGGATAGAGAGCCCTGGCTGAGAAAGCTGGCCTTCTGATATAAAATCGGCAACCGGGGGTTTTACCTGAAGTAGGTTGCAGAGAGCGGTTGTAGCAATGGACACTGAGAACTAGGAACGTACAAAACAAGATGTCATCTCCACCCTCGTGGCTCCTCCCCACTTTGCTCACCCATCAGAACTCTGATTGTCTCCTGAACCTGTCTTGGGTTAAATCTTGTTTTTTGTTTTTTTGGGTCTTTTTTTTGAGTTGGAGTCTCACTCAGTCGCCCAGACTGGAGTGCAGTGGCCGCTCCCAGCCACCGCAGCCTCGACCCGCTGGGCTCCGGCGATCCTTCTGCCTCAACCTTCCGAGTAGCTGGAACTACAGGCGTGCGCTACCACGCCCAGCTAATTTTTTTTTTTTTTTATTGTAGTGATGAGGTCTCACCAAGTTGCCCAGGCGGGTCTCGAACCTGCGGGCTCAGGCAATTCACTCACCTCGGCCTCCCAAAGC
>CAUYQG010024184.1:0-45673 GCA_963574415.1 Tarsius wallacei | reverse complement strand
CCAGACTGGAGTGCAGTGGCCGCTCCCGGCCACCACAGCCTCGACCCGCTGGGCTCCGGCGATCCTTCCGCCTCAGCCTTCCAAGTAGCTGGAACTACAGGCACTCTACCACACCCGGCTAATTTTTTGATTTATTGTAGAGATGAGGTCTTACCAAATTGCCCAGGCAGGTCTCGAATCCGCGGGCTCAGGCAATCCACTCACCCCCAAAGGCGCGGGATCACAGGCTGAGCCACCGAGCCTGGCTAGGCAGTATCTTATTAGAGTGTGGGATAATTCCTGGCAGGCTAGTGGACCACGTGATGTGAGGCCAAACTGAAGTGACTAGCACATTCTCGTGTACCTGGGTCCTGAGTGGGAGAACGCCAGGGAGTGGTTTGATCCCGGGCATCCTGCTGCCAGACAAGCCAGAGTCCCAATGAGACCAGAGTGTGAGGAGAGGCAGTTGCTGAGAACGCTTTGACTCTAAGGACTGCAGTGTAGACCTGGCTGGGCCTGTGGGCAAAGGCGGCACAGTGCCCGGAAGGGACCCAGAAAGTAGAGTGGTCATGAGTCAAGCTGCATGTAGCATAGGCGATGAGGGGTATCTCAGTTGTCCCACGCTGGGCCCCACAAACCTTTCAGGGTGTCAAACAGGATGTCCTGGTTATGGCGCCGAGACACACAGGAGGACTGGGGGTCTGTTGGGACCAGAAGGAGGGTCTCCATTTCCATTCCCTTTGGCTTAAAGCACATCTGTCTTTTTAAAGCTTAGTGAAAATCACCTGGTCGTGCCTTTCTGTTGGCTACACTAGTGAATTTAGGTTGTGACAGCACTTGCTGTCGGCTCTGAAAACGTCATACGGAGGATCATTGTCCGGGGAAGCAACCGCCTCCGTTACCCTTCTCTCCGGCAGATCTGATACTGTGTTGTTAGGGAGCATTGGAGGGTTTCACTGATGCTGACATAGTCTGTGCAGTGACCGGCTGAGAGCGGCTTCCCTGCTCTGCCAGTGATGGTGGGCTTCCAGTTCAGGTTGAACTGAGCTCATAGCCTGGTTTTCCTCCCTTGTAAATGGGGACATGCGCATGTGACATTTCTTCTTTCCACGTCCGTACAGTTTTGAACGTTGAGGATTCAGTAATCATTGAGTTTCTCAGAATAAAAGTTTTCAGAGGCACTTCTTACCTCGTTAAAGATGACATAACAAGTAAGCAATAACTTTTACTATATAACACATATTAAATAACAAATTGCAGACTATTAGGAACTGAGCTCTTTTGACTGCACTCCCCCAAGCAGCAACTTTAAAATACAGATTTTGAAAATCCTAATGCAAGGGCAGGCGTGGCCGGGGTTAGCTCCTAGGTTTCTCCTTTTGACCACTCTTGTCTTTGCTTATTGTGGTGAGCCCCCCAGGGGTCCTGCTGTGGTCAGGGGGGTACCCCTCACTGCCAGTGGATGGCCCCAGGCAGGGCAGACCCGGGAGCTTTTTCCTTGGCTCCACTTTGGTGGACAAAGTCATTTTCTTGGGTTCTTTAATAGATTTGGTTTAGCAAAATATCTGTATTGAGTGAAGATGTTTTTAGATTTTAATTGCCATTGTCCATTTAAAATGGGTATTGCCTATGTTTTGTTGTCTCAAACTACATACATCACGATAATCATTTAACTTTATGGATTTGTTTTTCTCGTTAGTTAGAACCTGGTCCTTTAGATGAAACTCAGATCGCTACTATATTAAGAGAAATACTGAAAGGACTTGATTACCTCCACTCGGAGAAGAAAATCCATCGAGACATTAAAGGTAAGAGCTTGTCTTGTTTTCAATCCTGGAAAAATACCCAGGGCAGTGGAGTTCCACTGAACTTCTCAAGGGACATGCATTGCCCTGCACCGTCACCACCTTCCAGGGCAGGGCTGGCTTGAGGGGTCTGATCGAGCATAGCCTCTGGTGCTTGTTCTCTGTGGACTCCTGCTCTGCCTGGGGTGAGGATGCATAGATCCCAGATGGTGTGGACGGAGCAGTGTGGTCAGTCGGAGGCACTCTCGGCTCTGTCTTGCAGCTGCCAATGTCCTGCTGTCTGAACATGGTGAGGTGAAACTGGCAGACTTTGGTGTGGCGGGCCAGCTGACGGACACCCAGATCAAAAGGAACACCTTCGTGGGCACCCCTTTCTGGATGGCGCCTGAGGTCATCAAGCAGTCAGCCTATGACTCGAAGGTGAGGACCAGAGCTTCACCTTAACTGCGTCTCAAGGGTTTTCCCCTTTTGTTCTGTATTTAACTTGGTCGCTTTTCCAAGTTGGAGTGAAGCTGGTACCTTGGGAATGCTCCAACCTTGGTGAAAAAGTTTCTTCTCTGTCTCCTGCTACATCATGTAATGCCCTTTATTTACACAGCCCACCATGATTTACAAGCTTAGGTGATGTACGTTTGCTGATGGGACTCAGGAAGGAGCATGTTAGAAGGCGAGTAGGAGGAGCAGAAGGGCCACGGTGGCGGGGTGTGGAGGTGTGTGGGTCTGCAGAGAGATGGGTGGGGATGCAGGCTTTGTGTGGCTGGAGACTGAAGCCCAAGCTCACAAAGCTCTGTACGATATAGATATACTTTTTGAGTTAGAGTCTGGCTCTGTTGCCCAGGCTGATGTGCACGTTCCCGACCACCTCAGCCTTCACCTGCTGGGCTCAGGTGATCCTTCCGCCTCAGACTTCCAAGTAGCTGGAACTATAGGCACACGCCACCATGCCCTGCAAATTTTCTGGTTTATTGTAGAGACTAGGTCTTGCCAAGTTGCCCAGCTGGTCTTGAACCCGTGGGCTCAGGCAGTCCTCTCACCTCAGCCTCCCGAAGTGCTGGGATGATAGGCGTGTGCCGCCGCGCCTGGCCTCTGTGTGATATTTAAGGGACGTGCAGAGAAGGAGGCTCCTGCAGGAGAAGTGGAAAGAGCCCAGGAGTGCAAGGGCCGGGCAGGGGGAGAACCAGGTTTTCGCAGTTGCGGGGCTGCTTCCTGTCCGTCGTCTCCTGTTCTCGGATCCTCATTCCCGGAGGCTGTGTCCTCGCCCTTGCTCCCGCCTCCTCGTTGCCCTTGCGCTCCTCTCTCCCCGCCGCCCGCCAGCTCTGTGAGCCTGCTTGTACCGACGGCACTCCCTGGGACTCTGCCTCCTGGAGCTCCGGGTTAGTTCACTTCCCACAGGCTGCTCGTCCCAGGAGCCCATCCACAGGGAGAGCGCCACATGGTCCTCGGGAATTGCCTTACTGAGCCCCAGATTTCTAAGCAAACAAATATCTAACTCAGAGATGTTTGCGGGCCAAACGTCGTTTCTTCTTTTTAAATGGAAACCTTCTCAGTATTTAGTGGACTCCCCACCTTGTTAACACGGCATGCGAGGCACAGAGTAACTTTCCCTGAGCACCCTGGGTCACCTCTGCAGGCCATTTGCTGTTTACAAAGTGTTGACGTTGGAGCTCTAGTTGCAGGTGTCCCAAGTTCCAGCGTGGGAGAGGGGAGCCTGGCCGTCTTGAGGGGTGTTGGTGGCACCCGATGGCCTTGGAGGCCACTGGCCCGTAAGGGACTGGTGGGTTTTCGCTCTGTCCCCAAGGTGGCAGAGGCAGCCAGCCTTGGGCGTGCTTGCTGCACGAGTGTCACTGCCCTGTGTGGGAAGGATTCCCTCCGTGGCTGCTCCCATCTCTGTGACCTCTGTGGCTGCTGGCCCTTTCCCTGGGGTCTTGCAATTTTAGGACTTGACAGGAACTGGTATGTTCAGCCCATTCCCTTTATTTTAAACCGAGGCTCATTTATCAAAGTTCATCTGTCTAGGTTTTGGCAGGGCTGACTCCAGAACCCCAGTTCCATAACTCATCTGACGCCACCAGCCCAATTGTCCTCTGCTCATTCTTTTTTTTTTGTAAGTAGGAATTTATTAGAAGATAGGAAAGCCCCTGGCAGCTGGAGAGGACCCGGAAGAGGGTTGTCCCTCTGCTCATTCCTTACGGTGCATTAGCGGGTCACCCATGTGACCGGGAATCAGAGCTTACATTTTCAGCCCCATCCTTTGCCACCCCCTTCACTCTTTTCCTCAAGAGTCGTCCCTGCTGCCTGACCCGGCCCCTCCATCTTTCTTCCCATCGCAGGAGCTCTCCGGCCGTTTATTGCAGGTGGCATCTGACCGTCCTGCAGCTTTGCCAGCTTCCTAGCACTCTTGTCAAGATCAGAAGGCCAGTAGATACTGCAGGATTGTTTTTCTCTCTTTTTCAGTGTTCTTGTTAAGTGGATTAAACGATGCTGTCTCTCACTCCCAGGAGGGCACACTTGCTTGGGGAGGAGATAGCCTGAGACTATGTCACATTATTTGTCAGTCACTTACTCCTTTGCCTTTCACTCTAACGTGTGTCAAAAGTTAGCTCTTTCATTTGCTTGAATCACCTCAACATCCTTTAACTGGAAATCATGTGCGAACACACCATGTTTATGTGGAATTGGCTTTCCAGGGTGCTGGCCGGGGAGGCATGGTGCATGCAGATCAGGGTCACGTCTGTGTCTCAGGATGAGGTCATCAGGGTTGGGACCATCGGGATAAGGTTTCTCCCTTTCCCCACTGGGTGTGGCTCTGGGCTAGTGGCTCTTGTAAGCAGGGCCTGACAAAGGGTGCTTTTCTGAGGCTGCTTTGCGGTATCCTTCCAGTGACGGCTGCTGGGCAGCCGATGTGCTCCAAGCTTCCCTGGGTGGTTGTAACTGCTCTGGTCTCCTGGTGCACAGACTCAGCTTCTTCCCAGTTCTTCCTTTCGGCCTTTCTTGCATGTGCTTGCAGACACTTCCCCCGATGTATGGGAAAACCTCACACCGGGAGGTTGACGGGGTCATGTGTGGTCATTATGAGAGTGTGCACCCAGCAGTCACATCTCACGTGCACGCACTGGCTCCAAAGGAAGGGCTGGTCGGCTGAGCTAATGGGATGCCTCTACCTCACGGGCACCTGCATCTCCCTGAACTAAAGGGCATATAAACTTCATTTTCTGTATATGCTTAGAACCTTCTGGAACATAACAACTTCTGATCCAGTATCTGTGACCCCTTGCCATTGGCCTGGGCTGATTAGGTGTTCCCTTATGTGTTTGCGTTCACAGGGCATCCTATGTCAGTCTTAGTTCTTCATCTAAGCACATCATTACCAGGTTCTGATTGCTTTTATGTCTTAAGAACCTTCATTATCAGGGTTTTTAAGGTGATTTAGGGAAGCTTGGTTTAGTTAAGATGTCCCCACACTTTGGAGGTGGTGCCAAGGGAGAGAACTCTGCTCTCTTGCAAAGAAGCCTTTGGTTTCAGCACACGAGCAGGGTCTTGGGAAGAACTTCAGTTTTTTCTTTTCTTTTAGGGTTATGGTGTTGATATGTTAGCAAATGGACTGGCCATGGGTAAGGACATTGTCCCTGTTCTGTGTCCCTTTGTCTGCTCATTCAGTGAGCTGGGTAGTCGTACCCAGTGCTGTGCTGAATAGTGTGTATCTTCACTGAACAGCTGCAGTAACCCTCACTTTTACCCTCACCCTCATAGGTAAGCAGGGAGGCCTGTGAGGGAATGTCAGAGAGAGCTGGGAGGCTCACAGGGCTTTTCGACTCCTCGAAGGTGAGGGGAAGGACTTCAGACCGAGTCCAGTGTGTTGGAAGGGTGGGGTGTGTGAACAGAAGAGACGTGTGTGTGGCTTGTAGACTGTGGTGAGACCATGGTAGACGACGAGGCTGGGATGTTGGCCTGCTTGGAGTTGAATCCATGTCCTGAAGATACTGAGAGCCCAGCATCTGTTTTCTTTTTAAATAACTGTTCCTTTGGACTCAGAGGCAGTACATGCATGCTCTTTAGTGATAATCTGGGAAATACTGGGAAAAGAGGAGAAAAACATCTGGAGACCTGGCCGCCCAGACTAAGTTCTTCTTGTGTTCAGTCATCTCTGGAATAACTGTTGCAATCTAACCACAGTGAAAAGTGGAACAGGTGATGCATCGATGGAAAAAAAAAAAAGCACGTTGTTAAAGATGAGTGAAAACATGGCAAGATTAGCCACCGGTCACCGGAAGCCACGCAGCTTGTCTGCTGCGGTGCATGACTGACCTTCCCCATCACTTGGTGCTGAGCCCACCGGCCTCCCTGCTCCCACCTGTGGAATCGGGAGTGACCCTGGAGGCAGGAAAGGATGTGAGCCAGGAGACAGCAGGCTTTATGTTAGCACGTGGTCACCTTGGGCCATTTTGTCAATGAGGTGTTACTACTTAAGCTTCATAAACATCCTTTATATCTCTAGATGCTGCTTATAAATGTGTTCTTGACTATTGCATCTAGATAAGTAAATAGATGGCATTAAATCCATTTTTGTTTTGATTAGTTATTGTGATGTAGGGCCATCCATGGTTTTCTTCTTCCTCTTGATTATAGAGAGGTGATCGTGGTTTCTTCTAGAATCATCTTCTCTGTCGCTTTAGATTTGTAGCCCGCTTCCTTTCTCAGCATGATGTCGCGACGTTGAGGGTGTTGCTGCATGTTATCCTCTTCACCTGCATGGTTGAGGAGAGCCCTCATCCGTCAGTACCAGACAGTTCCATGTGGTCACTCAGGAGCAAGCTACCCAGAGGTATCCGCACAGGAAAACTGTTCACAATTAATATCTGCAGGTGTAACTTTCGACTGGGGCTTCTGTTAAAAGCCACTCTTAGCCGGGCTCGGTGGCTCAGTCTGTAATCCTGCGCCTTGGGAGGCCCAGGTGAGTGGCTTGCCTGAGCCCGCGGGTTCGAGACCTGCCTGTGCAACTTGGTGAGACCTCATCTCTACAATCAATCAAAAAATCAGCCGGGCGTGGTAGCGCGCACCTGTAGTTCCAGCTACTCGGAAGGCTGAGGAGGAGGGATCGTCGGAGCCCAGCAGGTCGAGGCTGTGGTGGCCGGGAGCGGCCACTGCACTCCAGTCTGGGCGACAGAGTGAGACTCCAACTCAAAAAAAAAAAGGTGATATTCAAGTGACCAATCAATGTAGGAAAAATGTTCAACTTTATAAGTTCAAGTGCAATTTGAAACAATTTAAGTAACATTTCATGGTTACCAGAATGGCTAAAAAACAAAAACAAAAATAAAAACAAAGCAAGCAACCCCAAGTGTTGGAGATACTGCAGATTAACCAGAACTCTCCCATACTCTTGGTGGGAATATATGTTGATCCAAGTGCTTTGAAATACTATTGGACTGTATCTAGAAAAGCTAAACACGAGTCTTCTCTATGACTTAGTCACCTTACTTGTGAGTATATATGCCCAGAAGAAATGCAGACATGTAGCCACCATAAAACATGTATAAAAATGTAGCCCCAAACTAAAACCTACTCAAATGTCCATCAAGAGTAGAATGAATAAGTACATTATGGTATTTTCATACAACAGCAGTAAAATAACGTTACATGCAACACTGATAATTTTCATAAATAAGATATTGAACAAAAAACACCAGTATACACTGCACTATTTTATTTGTATAAGGTTAAAAAACAAGAAAAAGTTATCTGTGTTTTTCATATCAGTACAGTGGTTGTCCTTGGAAAGGGAGTGCTTGGTAAGCGGCATAAAGGTACTAATAAAGTTTTATTTCTTTATTTGAGTGCTTGTTACACGATATGGTTCACTCATTAAAATTTCATTAAGCTGAACACATTAATGTGTGTTTCACTTTAATGAAATATAGACTTTAAGAAAAATTGTTGTCCAGCTCACATCTGTAATCCCAGCACTTTGGGAGACTGAGGCAGGAAGATCACTTGAGCTCAGGAGTTCAAGACAAGCCCGGGCAACATAGTGAGAACCTGTCTCTATAAAAACAAACAAAAATTTGAAAAGAAAAATTGCTAAAGAATCTATTTGTATGCTTATATTGAGTTACCTGAGGGAAAGGTGAGTTAGAACATCATACACATTAAAAAAAAAAAGTTTAAGATAAACTGGGTTGCCAAAATCTTAAGTTGGCCTCAACCTTCAATGGGTCTTGAAGTCTTGAAACCCAGGCAGGACACAGATTCCAAACATGTTTTATTCTTCAAGTTTCCTGATCTCTGACTTGGCTCTTCCAGTAAGGTCTTGACTTGGCTTTTCTTGGTAATTGTCTGACTTCGGCATTCCAGTCCTAGGCTTCCTGCCTAACGCTAGCTTGGCTCAGCCCCAGTGTATGACTCCAGGTTCTATCCATGGACTGAACTTTTATCCGAATTGACGTATGGCTTCATCTTCTCAGTTTCTACCTCCACACCAGTAGTCCCTGATAAGCTTCCAGCCTGGGCTGATGAAATCACTATTCAAATAAACTCTGACAGGAAAAAAAAAATTGAAAATGATTTATTTCACAGATAGCAATATTTTTTCTCTCCATTCTGGCTTTCGTAAAGCTATCAAAAACAAAAAAATAGAATATTATCACAGAAAAAAGACCATGAGGCAAGAGTCGTAAGTTCAAATGCCCAAAGATGCCAGGCAGATTTTTTTTAAAGATGAAATTTTTATATAAAATTGATGTTTCTATTAAAAGAAAGTCATATTCTCATTCTATTTTTCTAGAATTATACAGCTTAATCTAAATTTGTGATACAGAGATATATGTGCTTGCTATATATAAAAAGTAACAATGTAAATGCCATTGTCAATGGCATTTCCTTCTAGGGAAGATGTGGATTGTAGTAAGGTTTAGAGTGTATGCCTTGTCTACAGCAAGTAGCTGCTATTCTGTTTCATGTGTGTGATATTGTAGAGAAATGCAGACTTGTATTAACACAAGAAGAAATAAAACCTATATTTTTAGCTAAAATCTTTTGGCTTATACATTTTAATTAAAACAATTTAAAAGATTATGAAAGTTATAAAACGTGTTCGGTGCTGAATTTAGCTCTTGAATCATTAGTTTGTAACCTCTCCTAAGGGCTAGTTGTATATTCAAGATCCCTTCCATAAAGAAATCCCAGAGGAATACTTCTGATGGATATAACTAGAGATCTCAGTGTGGCATACAAGTCTTGTACCCACCAAGAAAGAGTCAATGTCAATCACTTCTTTCTCAGATTCAGAGATGGAGCCAGGTTTAAACAGATTAGCCCATTTATTCACCTATTTATTCAACTCAACCAACATTTATTGGGCATCTGCTCTCCAGATATTTCAATTTGTTTCTATTCAAACTACTTAATTATTTTCAAATGGAAGCAAATTTACAAACCAAAAAGATTTTGCTCAAATGATAAGCCTAGATGTCAGAAACCATGATCACTCTCTGGGAAAATTTTTTGGCATCAGCTTTTATGATAGTTACTTAGAGGTTAGTTGTAGATTCTAGAAGGAAATTAAAAGCCTCTGAAAGCTAACCTTTCAAATAAAACTCTTGTCATTGCTCAATTCAAATTTGAAACAGAGAAACAGAGAAAAATTAGACTCACTAGACACAAGCAGTTAAATAAATGACTTCATGAAGAATGATATTTGGAAGGGGAACTACCAGTTAAAGCCAAAGTTCTAAAGGCTAAGAGGAGATTCAAGAGCAACATTTTGTACATATCCATATTTTGTGAATAGCTCAACATTCCACTTCCCAGTTTATTTTTTATTTAAAGGGAAAAGCACAAATAATCCCAACAAATTTTCTTTCTTTTTTCCTTTCTTCCTTCCTTTTTTTTTTTCTTGGCTTTTATTTAATTTTGTTGCTTCCCTCCCCCCCAATAGGAGAATCAAGGTCACTACTCCTTTATTTTGTTACTGTCTCTGGGGTCTAATTTTTCCCTAAGTTTACGGGCTAACCTTTTATAAATATTTTTCTTCTCACAATATCACTTGAAGAACCCAAACATTGATTCTTTCAAATGACAGCAATTACCCTTTTGTGCAACCTCAGTTCTCCAAGCTACTCAGGGGCTTCCCAGAGAAGAGGCTGAAGCTGCCAATTCAACCCATATTGAGCACAGAGTCACTGCGAATCCTTTCCTGGAACCAAAGTGCGTCTTTCTGAACTCTGTTTACAGAATTCAATTTTTTCTGTCTTTGGTTTCAACAAAGCTTGCAACAAAGAAAAACGAGCACATTCTTTAGCAAGTCCAAGGTCAAGATTATGGGACAAAAGGGCCCCGTGGTTTGTTCCTTCTTATCAACACTGTGCAGATGAAAAAGGATTGCTAAATGTCTGTGTAATAAGGTAGTCAAACTCATGTTTGATCCAGAAAAAAAAAAAAAAAAAAACTTGGACTGGATTTTGTTTGCTTAGCGCTTATCTTAAATAAAAAGGAATGGAAAGGCTTAGTAAATGCTCCCTGTTTGCCCGTATACTTCCCGGGCCCATTTTTCTTTCTCCACACCTGTTTGTCCTAGCCTCACATTTGCTTATTTGTGAGCACAGTATGGTGCCTTGGTGAGCATAGCCCGTGGTTTCCTGCCACCTAGATTTCTCACACTGACATTTTCTAGAAGTCTCTGAAGATCACCTAGCATGATGGAAAAGTCCTAGATCTCAATAGCTTCAATTTCTTTATCTGCTATAATGGAGATAAATATCCACACCATGTGGTTGCAGTAAAACTTGAATTAATTGAGGAATATGAAACACCCAGAATGGTGTTTTGTGCAAAGGAAGTTCTCTATAAATGGTGGCTGAATTTGAATTCCTAAAAGAAATGGCACTTTTTGAACACTGGTCACAATGTAGTGTATTATTTGCAAAACTACAAGAGAACAGTCAACCTGAATTGTTTATTAGTATCTGAAAAATGGAATACTCTAGAGTGTGGGTAAATTTAGTACATGTTATTTTGTCAAATAGACACAGGCTCCAAGTTTCCAGGTTGTGTAGTTAGGAACACCATCACAGGAAAACTCAACCCCTCCCCCCCCCAAGGAACACATAAAACTACAGATGCTGGAGAGGATGTGGTGAAAAGGGAACACTTCTACACTGTTGGTGGGAGTGTAAACTAGTACAGCCTCTGTGGAAAACAGTGTGACGATTCCTAAAAGATCTAAAAATCAACCTTCCATATGACCCCGCAATCCCCCTGCTGGGAATATAGCCAGAAGAACTCAAATCTCTCTATAAAAAAGATACCTGCACACGTATGTTTATCGCAGCATTGTTCACAGTAGTCAGAACATGGAACCAAGCATGCTGCCCATCAAAAGAGAACTGGATAAAAAAAAATGTGGTACATCTACACAATGGAATATTATGCAGCCATAAAGAAGAAGAAAATTATGAACTGTGCACCAACCTGGATGGACTTAGGGTCTATAATACTGAGGATCTTTCACAGAAGCAAAGAACTGAGTATCGCATGTTCCCACTCATAAGTGGACCTTGAACAACTATTGTAATACTATAAGAAAAGGATTGACAGTAGCAGGAAACTGAGGGGGGATGTGGTGGGCGGGGAGGTTGGATTGGCAATAGTGGGAATCTGCCTGGGGAAGGGGGGCCATACCTCATCAACAAGGGTACCTGTCCAATGAATATTTGAATATGTATATACCTAACCCTGAATTGTATCCCACAATCTTAAAATAAAAAATGTAAAGGTGAAAAAAAAATGACAATGAGGACTTCTGGTTTCAGATCTAACATGTAAAATCTTGGAAGTCATAATTTCCATCCTTAAAACAAAATAATTGGCGTTTGTTGGGCCCATTAGAGAATTGAAGTCACAGGACTTCTCTCAATATGTCCTCCCTCAATATGGAGAAACAGGTAAATATAGAGGTTTCAGCTGAGATTAGTTCACCTGGCGTAGAAAATACTGGAGCTGTAAACTGGCAATGCACTTGAAAAGTAATTTTGATGAATTGCTCAGTGGCTGAGTGTAGACTGGGTGAGAGTGAGAAACTTCTCAGGGCTGTAACATTCGAGAGGACCCCACACTTTCATGAGTTTTGCTTTCAGGAACTCCCTCAGGATCTCATGGATATGAGCCAAGAAAAATGAATCTTGAAATGGCATGGAGAGTTTTTGTGTTAGGGTTCCCCAGAGGAATCGAGCCAATAGGATGACTATACATATAGAGGTTTATTACAAGGAATTGGTTTATGCAATTATGAAAGCTGACAATTCCCAAGACCTGGAATTCATCAGGCTGAAAACCCAAGAGATCTAATTGTGTGGTTCCAGTCTCAGTCTAAAGGCCTGAGAACTGGTAGAGCTGATGGTTAAGTTTCAGTCAGAAGGTCACCAGGCTCAAGACTTAAGAAGAGCTAATGTTTTAGTTTGAGTCTGAAAGCAGGAAAAGACCAATGTCCCAGCAAAAAGGCAGCCAGATGGAAGGTGTTCCCTTTTATTTAGCTTTTTTGTTTTTTTACTCAGGCCTTCAACTGATTGGATGAGGCCCACCCACATTAGGAAGAATAATCTGCTTTACTCAGTGTATGGATTCAAATGTTAACCTCATCCTGAAACACCTTCACAGACACACCCAGAATAATGTTTGACCAGGTGTTTGGGTACCTCATTGCCCAATTAAGGTGATACACAAAATTAGCCATCCCAAGTCTCTGTAAACAGAGGCCTACTCGCCAAGGAAAATGATTTTATCAGACCCAGAGAAAGGACAATTACTCAGTCCCCCTCTTGTCTTCTCAGGTCACCCAGTGGAGAAACACTTGTGAAAGCTGTATCCCAGAGACACACTAAGAGACTGAGATTTGATAAGATAACAGAATATAGCTCCTTTCCTATACCTTACCACCAAATGGTGCTCCAGTATAATAACAGTGGATTACAGCCGAGAGAATGATGTACAGACTCTATTTAATAAAGTGCTCATAGGGAACCCCAAAGAAAACAGGAGGAACAAAAACAAGAATATCAGAAGAATTTGAAATTTCTGGCACCTAAAGCTACTATAAACATTAAACAAGCTCAACTCCTAGACAGACTAACATAAAACCTGGCAATGTTGAACTCTACCTGAGCCCTGTGATCCTGGAAAGCAGTGCCCATTAAAGACATCCCAACAACCTTTGTGTTCTGGAAAACAGCTTATTGCAAAGAATCATCTTTCTCCTTATGACATAGTTAAGACTTGCAGGTAACCCCTTTGTTTACCTAAGGCAAGGCCCAGTAAAGACCTTCCAAATTTCCATTCTTTGCCTTACATGTGATTAATTAGCTGAACTGTTTGTTCCCACTGATTAATGCAAACAAAATGCCTACTAACTTGACTTCAGCAAATCTTAGTTAAGCTTCTGTCCTTCCTATAGGGTCTTGAATTTTGACTTAACCCTAAGCTTAAACAAACATTAGAATGTAAACAACCCATCCTAATGATCACTCCTGAAAACTGGTTGACAACAAGGAAAGAAATTTCTGGCTCCAGTTGTCAGCCACACGTCTTATAAACATGAAAATCTTATGAAAGTTCTGATTATGCTGTACCACTGGGTTATCTCACTCCCCCATAGCCAACTATTTCTAGCTTTATGTGCTCCTTAATATAGAAAAAAGTTATTTCATGCTGATCTTTGAGACACTTTACAAAAGTTTGTACAATCTCCTTATAGTCTTTTCATATAAGTCTCTTCTTACTGAAGTCTGAATTTGTTTTTATTTGACAAACCTCACATTACAAGTCTATTTTCTTCAGTATCTATGACCCAATACATCATGTCTGAATTTCAGCAAAAATTTACAAGTCTAAAGGTAAGATTAAAAACCTAGTCTTAAGAGACAAAGCAAACATCAGAACCAGACTGAATTATGAAAAAGATTTTGAAATTTTTCAGACAGGGAATTTGAAATAACATTGATATGTTAAGGGCACTAATGGAAAAAAGTGGACAATGTGTAAGAACAGATGAGTAACGTAAGCACAGAGGTGGAAACTCTAAGAAAGTATTAAAAAGCAATGCTGGAAATTAAAAACACAGACAGAAATTAAGAATACCTTTTATTTGCTCATCTTTAGACTGAGCACAGTTGAGGAAAAAAATCAGTGAGCTTGAAGATATGTCAGTGGAAGTTTCCCACACTGAAATGCATAGAGGAAAAAAAGAATGAAAGGAACAGAGCAGAACTGTATCTAAGAACTGTATAACAATTTCAAAAGGTATGGCATACATATACATTAAAAGATGTAACATAACAGAAAGAGAAGAAAGAATGAATCAGAAAAAGTTTTTGGATTAATAATGACTGAGAACTTTACAAAATCAATGGCAGACACCAGAGGACAGATACAGGAAGCTCACAGAACACTAAGCATGATAAATACCAAAATAATATGCCTCTAAGTATTCCATATTCAAACTGAAGAACAAAGACAAAGGGGAAATGTGAAAAATGACACAAGGGGAAAAAACCACTTGACTTATAGAAGAACAAGAATAAGATTTACAGTGGCCTTCTTATTAAAAACAAAATGTAAGCAAGAAGAAAGTGAAGAGTAGTCAAAGTATTGAAAACAAACACCAGCCTAGAATTTCATATCTAGCAAAATTAGTCTTCAGTAATGAAGAAGAAATACAGACTATCTCAGAAAAAAAACGGAAGGAATTCATCACCAGAAGACCTGCCCTGCAAGAAAATTATTCAGTATAGAAGAAATACGGTTGTGTTTCAGAACTTCAGATCTACATAAAGAAATAAAAAGAAGGAATAAATGAAGGTAAAATAAATTTTTAAAAAATTTCTTATTCTTAATTGACCTATTAGATAATTGTTCTAAGTAATAACAGCAACAGTGTCTTGGGTAATTATAACATACAGATAAGTGAAATAAATGACAACGATGTTATAAGAGACGGGAGGGAGGAATCGGGACTATCTTGCTATAAGATACCTTCATTACCCATAAAGTGATATGTTATTTGAAAATTGACTTGGTCAGTTGTAAATTGATATTGCAAACTCTAGGGTAGTCACTAAACCAGTTTTAAAAAGTAGTATATTTGATATGCTAAGAGAGGATTAAAATGGAATTTATTTCAATTTTTATTTTAAAGATGTGGGGTACAATTCAGGGTTAGGTACATAAGTGGTCATTGTACAGATAAACTTTTGAGTACCCTTATTGATGTTATGTGCCCCTTCTCCCTACTCTGGCAACGTCTCATTATGATAAATGTTCAGGGTCCGCTTATGAGTGAGTAGATGTGGTACTCAGATCTTTGCTTCTGTGATAAATCACTGAGTATTATAGACTCCAATTCCATCCAAGTTGCTGCAAGGTCCATAATTTTATTTTTCTTTATATCTGTGTAATATTCCTTTGTGTATATGTACCACATTTTTTAAATCCACTCCACTTTAGATGGGCAGAACAGTGGGCCCCATGTTTTTGCTATTGTGAATAATACTGCAGTGAGCATGATGCATGTGCAGGTATCTTTTTCATACAGTGATTTGAGTTCCTCTGGGTACATTCTCAGAAAGGGTATTGCTGTGTTATATGGAAAATCGATTTTTACATCTTTCAGAAATCGCCAAACTTTTCACAGAAGATGTACTAGTTTACACTCCCGCCAACAATGTAGAAGCGTTCCCTTTTCTCCACATTCTCTCCAGCATCTGTTGTTTTTTGAGTTATTAATGATGGTCATCCTGATTTGAGTTAGGTGGTATCCCAGTGTGGTTTTAATTTGCATTTCTTTGATGATTAGTGAGGTTGAGCTTTTTTTTTTTTTTTTTCAGTTGGAGTCTCACTCTGTTGCCCAGACTGGAGTGCAGTGGCCGCTCCAGGCGACCGCAGCCTCGACCTGCTGGGCTCCGGCGATCCTTCCGCCTCAGCCTTCCAAGTAGCTGGAACTACAGGCGCGCGCTACCACGCCCGACTAATTTTTTAATTTTTATTGTAGAGATGAGGTCTCGCCAAATTGCCCAGGCAGGTCTCGAACCCGTGGGCTCAGGCAATCCACTCACCTCGGCCTCCTAAAGCGCTGGAATTACAGGCTGAGCCAGGGACCCCGGCCGAGCATTTTTTCATATATCTGTTGGCTGCTCATATGTCTTCCTCTGTGAAGTGTCTATTCATATCTTTTGCCCATTTTTTTAGGTTAGAAAATATAGTGTATTTTAAAACTAAATTAGAAAGAGAGAGAGAGAGAGGAGATTCACCTCCCCAAGGTAGGGAAAGGGACCAAAGATTAAGAAAATATGGTCACAACCACATCATAGTTAAGCAAGGAAATGGCCTTTGCCCATTTTTAAAATAGGGTTGCTTGTTTTTTTTCCTTTCAGCACGTTTGAGTTCCTTGTAGATTCTGGATGTTAG
Organism: Tarsius wallacei; assembly: GCA_963574415.1. Classification (NCBI taxonomy): domain Eukaryota; kingdom Metazoa; phylum Chordata; class Mammalia; order Primates; family Tarsiidae; genus Tarsius; species Tarsius wallacei. Next base: position 29,438 of record CAUYQG010024184.1, on the reverse strand, counting down.
GCCTTTGTAGCATTTGAAGTTGGCAAATAATTTCCACCATTCTGTGGATTATCTCCCCACTCTCTTGATGGTTTCTTTTGCTTTGCAGCAACTTTTCGGCTTGATGAGGTTCCATTTGTCTATCTTATCTTTTATGGCATTCACTTTTGGAGAGTTGATCAGAAATTCGTTGCCTTGAACAACTATCGTAATACCATAAGAAAAGGATTGACAGTAGTGGGGACAGTATGGGGGCAGGAGGGGACAGGGAGGTGGGATTGGCAGTAGTGGGAAACTGTCTAAGGAAGGGGGGGCACAACTCATCCACAAGGTTACCCGCAGAATGAATATTTGTATACCTAACCCTGAATTGTAACCCACAATTTGAAAATAAAAAATTTAAAGGTGAAAAAAAAAGAATATGAGAATTCTGATTCATTCACATATTTATGAATACTTGGTATTGTCAGTCTTTTTTATATTAGCCATTTTGGTGCATGTGTAGTATTATTTGTTACATGGAAATCACTCGTGTATTTATTTCCAAAAAATTATTTGTATGAAGAAAAAAATATATATCATCCTGACCCTGAAAAAGTTCAGAGAAGTAGTTATTATGATCAAGAATCAAACTCCAACAGAGCTGCCTACATAATCTTCACAAAGTACAGGGACATTTGACCACAGCATAGCCATGAGCTACTGGTCATAGTTTAGAGCTTTTGAGACCAGAACTCAGATAGGTTGAAACCACAAATGAGCTGGTTGGCATTCCATGAAGTAGTTCTCTTCCTCTCCAGAAGTGGCACGCCTAATGTTTGCTAGCAACCTTGTAAATAAAGGTTGGTCATCCCCAAGGACTATGGAATACAGTGGGTAGACAGATCACCACAAAATCATTGAGGAGCTCAGAGGAACTCATGGTAATAAACTCTATGATTATATTCATCATTATACTTGATACAAAAATTCCTTTTACTACATTAATTTTATCTGTTAATCATGGTGTCTGGAACTAGGCCCCCAAGATTTGTTTCGGGTCTACCACATAATAGTTACCTGAACTTAGCCTCTCAGTGCCTTAGTTTCCTTATGTATAAAATGTTCCTTAACCTCCTTGTGCCTCAGTTTCCTCATATACAAGACAAGGATAATAGTACCTCCCTAAAAAGGTTGTTGGGGGAATTAAATGTGAGTTAAATGAGTTATGTAAGTTGCTTAGAACATGCTTAGAACATGGCAGGCAGGATACAAAGATTTGCCATTATTTCATAGTATTATGTCATGAAACTATACTCCATCACCTAAAATAACTTTCAAGTAGTCCTTAAACCTGGAGTTATATGTGGGCAGATCCTTCTTTCAGAGAATTTCATAGGCAAAGAGGAAGAGGTTACCAGCCTTAAGCTGAGTCAGGAGTCATAAATTAGCAAATCAACCATGCTGACAATATGACCTCTGGGATCTTTGCATCTGTGAGATTCTCTGAGATGGGGCCAGGAAGTGAATCTGAATAAGACATGCAGTTTAATACTTGAACTTGCCAATTTTTTAATCTTGAAACTTCTTTTTTCCCTCTCTTTACTGTATCTTAAAGATGTGGGGTACAAGTCAGGATTAAGTATGCAAGTGGTCTACGTGCAGGTGAAGTTTGGGCCTCCCAATGGTCTTCACTTCCCCTGGTTTAGGATCAGGTACTCTTAGTGATGTTATGTGCCCACTCACCTCCTGGCAGTGTCCTACTACTGCCAATCCCTCTCTTGTAGTATTGTGGTAAGTGTTCAGGACCCACTTACAAGTGAGAACACATGGTATTCAGTTCTTTGTTTTTGTGATAGATCACTGAGTATGACAGTCTCTGAATCCATCCAAATTGCTGCCATATTTTTTCCTTCTTTATGGCTGTGTAGTATTCCATCATGTATATGTACCACATATTTTTTATCCAGTCTACTTTCGATGGGCAGCACGGTTGGTTCCATGTTTTTATTATTGTGAATAGTACCGCAATAAACATTTGTGTGCAGGTATCTTTTTTGTAGAATGATTTGTGTTTCTCTGGGTATATTACCAGAAGGGAGATTGCTGGATTGTATGGAAGGTCAATTTCTAGTATTTTTCAAAATCACCAAACTGTTTTCCATAGAGGTTGAGCTAGTTTACACTCCCACTAGCAGTGTAGAAGTGTTCCCTTTTCTCTACATCCTCACCAGCATCTGTTGTTTTTTGATTTATTAATGATGGCCATTATTACTGGATTTAGATGGTATCTCAATGTAGTTTTGATTTGCATTTCTCTGATGATTAGTGAGGCTGAACATTTTTGCATGTATCTGTTGGTTGTTTGTGTATCTTCTTTTGAGAAGTATGTATTCATGCCTTTTACCCACTTTTTAATAGGGATTTTTTTTTTCCTTTTGGCTCATTTGAGTTTCTTGTAGATTCCGAATGTTAGGCCTTTGTGAGATATACAGTTAGCAAATATTTTTTCCCATTCGGTGGGCTGTCTCCCTACCCTCTTGATTTATTTTGTTTTGCCAGAGAACCAAATTAAAAGCACAATTCCATTCACAGAGCATAATTCCAGCCACATACACACACACAATGAAATACCTTGGCATCTTTCTAACCAGAGAAGTGAAAGATCTTTACAATGGAAACTATAAAACACTGTTCAAAGAAATAGAAGAAGACACAAACAAATGGAAAAATATTCCATGTTCGTGGATTGAAAGAATCAATATTGTTAAGATGGCTATGCTACCCAAGGTAATCTACAGATTCAACACGATAGCCATCAAATTACCATCATCTTTCTTCTCAGATCTGGAAATGACAATACAGAAATTCATAGTGAAACAAAAAAGAGTGTGACTAGTCAAAACAATCCTCAGCAAAAGAAACAAAGTGGGAGGCATCATACTTCTAGACTTTAAACTTTACTATTAGGCTACAATAATCAAAACAGCCCGGTACTAGTACAAGAATGTCCTTCCTCCCACTTTTCCTCTTGGAGAACACCCGTGTATCCCTTATCACCGAATTTGAATGTCACCACTTACACGAAACTTTTCCTGATTTTCTCAAAGAGAAATAGTCACTTTCTTCTCTGTGTTGAACAGTAGTCTCTTCATGCCTTAATTTACTATAATGAGATTGCTTCTGTCTTTTTTTTTCTTGCATCGGGGTCTCACTCTGTAGCCCAGGCTGGAGTGCTGTGGCACAATCATGGCTCACCTAAGCCACGACCTCCTAGGCTCAGGTGATCCTTCTGCCTTAGCCTCCCAAGTAGGTGAGACTGTAAGCGTGTGCCATCACTTCTGGCTAATTTTTTGATTTTATTTTTTTGTAGAGACAAGTCCTTACTATGTTGCCCAGGCTGGTCTTAAACTCCTGGGATCAAGTAATCCTCCCTCTTTGACCTCCCAAAGATGGAAAGACCAAAGAGACTAAAAAATCTCTGTTGGCATTACAAGTGTGAGCCACAGCACCTGGCCTATATTTCTGTCTTTATGGCTAACCTTTGCACGGCGCAACAAATAGCCACATGAGGCTATTTAAATTAAATTAATTAAAATTAAAAATTCACTTCCTCAGTCATGCTAATTACATTTCACATGTTTAATATGACATGTGTAGTGAATATTGTCTTAGCTCAAATATAGACAATTTCTTTCCTTGCAGAAGGTTCTATTGGAAAGCACTTCCAGATGATAAATGCCACAAGGGTGTTAGTATTCTTTTATTCATTTCTGCATACACAAGGCTTAGCACCACATTTTGCATATGGTATATCCCTAACACGTATGACCTGTTGACTGACTGATTAATTGTTAGTGGTCATAGTACTAGTTAATACTGTTATATACTAAATATAAGCTAGGCACTAAGGTAAAAAGCACATATACAAAAGGCATCTAATGAAATATAATGGCCACAATCACAATATACATAAATATTCTTATTTCACAGATAAGGAAACAAGCTCAGAATTTTTAAAAAGTCTGAAAAAACAAGTTTTTATTTTAAAAATAGAGACTAAGAGAGATATGACCTAAGTCTGCAAAGGAAAAAGATGAGCAAAGAGAATCTATTTCACTAAAGAAATATTCAAATTTGAGCCCAGGGTGGTGTGAACAATTGTCAGAACTTCAATGAATTAGTCATAGGCAAAGCTATGCACCAAAAAAGCCAGATGAAAGAATGTGGATGATTCAGTTAAAACTGACCACATGGCTAGAAAAATCACTTAAGGCCTTTTTCAAGTAGGGCAGGCAACAACAACAACAACAACGAAAGACTTTGTCAAAAGAACAGTTAGACATCTTTTGCAAGATGTGATTTTTTTAGTCATTTTGGACAAATAAAACAAAAGACATTTTGTCACAGCGGTTAGTTTATATGATGAACCTACTACATTCAAGGAATAATGCAAGATTAAAATAAATACATTAAGTAAGGAATAGATTAGAAAGTATGGATTCATTTTAAAAAGCCACCCTTGGAAAATTGGAAAGTCTGGGGGACAGTTCTTGTTCTTAGTATCTGGGTTTTCTTTGGGACTAAATAAAACAGATTGCTGAGTTATTGTGATGTTTCTTTTGCTTAGTTCCAGCTTGATCTTTTAGAAGCTATACGAGCCTAGTTCTCTCATCTGTAAAATTAACGCACTCATACCTCTTCAATTAGACTGTGAGAATTAAACATGAGCATTGCAAATGGTTTTTAAAACACCTTTTTTTCAGTGTTACAGGTAACAAAAATCCAATGGTCTGGGTGGATTGGTTCTATTTGGCAGTGCATCGAGATAGTCTGCTTTGTATCTAAGCTTCAGAAGAGACAAATGATTTGCACAAGGAAAAACTCCTTTCAAAGGGACAGGGAAGGAAGCTTCAACACCTGCTTGAAACTTAGGAATTGCTCAAACTGACAGTGGCTGAATGAGTTAGCACAAATCCATTCCCAGTCTAAGAAAGCCTGACCTGATTGTCATCAGACATTGTCACACAATTGAAAGAGAAACTGCCAGGCGACTCATTCCATAAGCTCAGAAAGATTTTCTGTTTTTAAAAAATAAATCTTCAAAATAAGTTATGGTACCACACCCCGCTTAAAAACCTGTATTTGATCAACTGAACTGGTTGGCATAAGAAAAAGTATTGGTCAATTCTTGTAACAGATGATTCTAAGCATCTCATTTATAGACATGTCTGCTCTTAGCTTGCCAGCACAATTAATGAAAGAAGTCTGAAATGTCTAATGAGAAGGAAAACCTAAAATTATTAAATGGGCATCTCATGCAGTGTCCATGGAAAAATCTGATATTAATTATTGTAGCCTAAAAACCCAAACGGGAGCAATTTGTTGTACCTATTGAGTCAATGGTGTTTGATGCAATGAATTTACTTTATGGGCATTGGTAATTCTATACTTGTATTTAGTTGGCCTCTCCCTGGGGGAAAGTGAACTAAAATGCCATGAGTTTCTGTTAAGTATGCTGATACTTATGATTCCAGTCCCCTTTCATGCACATTCTCACATAAGAATCCTAACAATGTTGTAAATTATGTATTATTGTTCTCATTTTATGTATGACGGGCATAAAAAATATCCAGTTATGGAGCTTGATGTCCCTTCCTTCTGTCTGCCAGCTATTAGAGCTCAGTATTTGGTTGCTTGATGTTTCTCCTTCCTTTGTTTGCTAAGAGAGATACTGAGGCTGCACACTCTGGGGGCAGAATATGGGGGTCATGGGTAGAAAAACCTGAAGAATTCTAAGGGTCAAAGAATGGTTCGAGTATTTCACGTTTACAAAAGGGAAGGGAGAGCTGTTTAAGAAAAGAGAAAAATAAGACAGAAGATATTTAAACAGGAGGAGAAGAAATTGAGGAAGAAAGACCAATGCAGGAAAAGGTTTAGAGAGAGCATTTGGTAGGGAATTTGCAATGAGAGAAAGAGTCGGAATCTTAGAGCAGTTTGGGGACTCAGAAAATTGTTAGGAAAAAGTATTTTGAGAAGTGCTGGGTTAGGTTACAAACTGAATCCTCCTTTGAACATTCTTTGAGGGAGTGGAGTAATTTACTGTAGGTAATCAACCATGTTTCTCTGCATAGAGACTGGACTTTAAAATAAAAACAAAAACAAAAAACCAATTTCCTTTAAACATATATGAGGAAACCAGAATCAGAAAATAAAGTAACACACACAGGCCAAGGATCCAGCAAAAGACAGAACTAAAATTTAATATCATATCTACCTGATTCAAGTCTATGTTTTTTCAAGTATACACTGCAAATTGTCCCACCATCACTCACCCTAGAATAAAGAATTAATGGCCAGCAAGTGGGAAATTGTCCAATTTTTGCTGAACTGCTAAAGTAGAGAACATCAGGACCTGTCTCGTTGCTTGAGGGAAGAAGGGAAAAACTCCACTGAATCACAGATACCTATAACCACTTCTTTATTGCGAGATACTGGGTACCTCACTGCTCACAATAGACATAGTTCTTGCTGGAAGCCCTTTGTTCTGTGGGAATTATTTCTGCAGACTTTGTTCCTAGAAATGGGCTACCTGAGACAAGATCACAAATTGTCCAGGAGATATCAGAGGAGGATGGAGCTGAAATGGGATGTGAAAGGCTTGAGACCCAGGAAAAGGAGAATGATCCAGAGAAAGGGAGGAAAAAAAATGGCCGAGAAAGTGTTTGTTTTTTTTTTAAAAATTGCTATTTGCCTTTTTTCTATATACACTATTTTAGTTAAGTTGCCCCGAGACAATGACTTGGGTGCAGATGTTTTATTTTGGAGGTAATTCCAGGGAAAAGCAAACAAGTAGAGGTGAATAATAAAAGAAGAAAAGGGAACAAGTCAATACTGTTTGTGTAAATACTTGAGATTTTGCTGCCGGCAAGCAACATGGGCTCTGTATTGCTGTGGACTCAGAGAAAGTGCATGAAATGTGCCTCAGAATTGTCCCATTGGTGGATGGAGAGCCTGGCATTTATTCAGTGCTTCTTACCCGCCCCACCTCCACCAGATAAGAGTCACCCCGGTGGCACTGACTTCCCCATACTTATAGGTTATGCCTGATGGCAGTGGGGACAAATCCCATGAGCCTGAACTTTCAATTTCTCTGAAGCCTTCCTCCTCCTTTTCTACAACATTCTCCATCTACAGTCTCTAGAAAAAAGGAATTAAAAGTACGATGTCTTGATCTGTTAGTTTTTCACTGGAGACTCTATTTCCCAGCCGATATTATTAGATAGATAGGGGGAAACAAGGTAAGGCCAAGATTCTAACTTTGCCTTTTCCTTGGTATGCAGTGCTACCAGAAATCCCTCTGAAGGCAGGCTCATTAGCCACATTCCATTTCAGATGGCCTCCTGAATCTTCTAGGTGTACTTCTGAATGTTTTTCAGATGTTCTTTCTGGCTAATCATTGCCTTTTGGGATAAAGAGGAAGTAAATTTTGTTGAGGGAACAGGCACTCCAACAGGTGAGGACTCTGAATGTTCTTGGGGCTTCTTCACCATCTCAAAATTTATCTTACTCCAAAATCCTGGTCATAGCAACCATCATCTTGTGGACTGTGCTCTTTCCCTCCTAAGATAAATATAAGACCAAGGGTCTTTTTGCTCTTTGTTCCTATCTCAGTGGCTCACAAGTGCACAGATTGCTTTGCTTCCATCACAGCTGGGATATGTATTTCCAAGTCCTTCCTGGAAATGCACATATGCAGTTTTCCACAGTATCCTATAATTTGGGGATGTATAACTAAACCCAAGCACAGCTGTTTTTCTCTTTCAGTTTGAAACATTCAGTGAAACCACAGATGTCTCTGGTCCTATAGATCCACGGAAAGAGATCCAATGACCTTATCCAGAAGGATGTGTAAGCAGCAGTGTGTAAAGCAAGATCCGTGATCACTCCTGGGTGAGGCCTTCATTTCCTCACTGATTTTGAATTCTGTGACTCTAGAAAGATGTGATCAATGGAAACTGTCCCCATAGGCTGACTTTTGCTGACTGCCAACATCAAACTAGCTCAACCATTCACAAGAGGATGCCATGCTTCTATACCTATTCTACCAGGCAGGGGAGGTCTTTTCCAGAGAGAGGATGGAGCTGAAATGAGATGTGAAAGAAGTGAGACCCAGGAAAAGAAGAAAGATACAGAAAAAGGAAAAAAAATTGTTGTTTGATTGTTTTCTACACACTATTTTAGTTTCAGCTACCCAGGAAGTACATCCCAAGACAAGAGCTTGGGTGCTGGTGTTTACACACACTCACATGCATGTACAGCCTTATTTTTTGTTGGGAATTATGAAAACAATTGGACTTTTCATCCACTCATTCTCAGCATCCTCTAATACCAGACACACAAAAAAGTGAGAGGAGCATTGAGAAGATCAATTTATTTGGATTTGGAGGCAAAAGGATAAAAGTGACAAATGTGACTAACAATTGGACTGGTCCCCTATTATTTTATCCCAGGCAAGGAAGGAGATTCTTCATAACTGGGTGTCATTCCCAGGCTGATGCGATGGCTGCAGATATGAAGTTCAAAATTCTTAATAGATGAAGTCTTAGCTAAGCTGAGCATCCATGTTTGGAGCTTGGCTTGTACTTTACCAGAATCGGTCCAGTTGGGCCTTTAAGCTTAAATGAATAAAGAAAAAGATTTACATCTAGCACTCTTGGTCTCTGCTTAGGATTCAGTTCTTTTGCAAAATTTCTTCTAGCTCCTGGCCATCAGAACTCATAAGGTGACCTTGAACAATTATAATGCTATAAGAAAGCGATTGGCAGTAGTGGAAAGCTGTCGGGGTAGGGGGGGACTAGCTGTTGAGGGAAACTGCTGGGGGAAGGAGGGGCATACCTCATCAACAAGGGTACCCACATGATCAATGCTTATATACCTAACCCTGAATTGTACCCCGCATCTTTATAATAAATAAAATTTTTGAAAAAGAATAGGACTAGGGAGGAGATATTGCTCAACTGAATGTTGCTTCCCAAAATATAGGCAAATGGGGGCGAGTCTGCCCACTAGCCACTTCATCTTATTCAAAAGGAAAAGATTTGGAAATTCGAAAAGCAAAATTATTTCTCTGGCCATCTCATGCTGAAAAACTTCCATGTTTCACAGTCTTGTACATTTTTAAATAATTTAAATAAAATGTTCACTATCAGAACTGAGACATTCTTACTCCAAATAGGATGACTCTAAAAATGCCAAAACTATATTTTGTAAGAAATATCTCATTATACAAGCAGATGTGAAAGTTTCTCTATTTTTACTTGTGTTCTTGTATCAGGAGCAGAGTTGTGGCCATCATCCACTTTGCTTTATAGCATGTTATCATTATCATCATCGGTCTATTTACAGACATTTTCCTTCTGTTTACATTGTTATTTAAACATTCTTTATTCATTTATAAAATCCATGTTGCCTTGTATGCACCAGTCCCAGCTGCTGTTTAGAACTCCATGGTTTGTATCTTTCACATTTTACCTCTCAACTCTTCCAATGATGGACTTGCAAATCACCTGCAATGCCAAGTCACCATGAACGATGCTGGAACGTCATTACACATGTCCACTTTTGGACCTGTGTGCAAATCTCTTTGGGATGTAATTCCAGGAATTGAATGCTGAATTATAGGATATGAATATACCTGATTTGATGTGGATGCTAGGCTGCTCCCTAGAATTAACAGTCCCGGTCTCCATCAACCCCAACTCCCATACTCACATTCTGGCCCACATGTAATAACATCTAGCTTCCTAATTTTGCCAGTCTAATATGCAAAGTGATAGTTCATTTTTTTTAATTTGAATTTCTTTGGTTATTAATACATTTAGTTCCTCATACGTTTTTGTGTTTCCTGTCTTGTATTTGACTTGGCTCATATCCTTTGTCTAGTATTCTATTATTGTTTTGCTTGTTAATTTTCCGGAGCTTTTTGTATATTCTATATATTAATCCCTTGCAAGTTTTACACACCAAAAGCTTCTTATAATCATCCATACTTATGAATTGTTTCTAATACTCATTTAATATTTCTATACTTAGGCTATTCTCAAAATCATTTTCATTCTGCTTAATTTCCATCTTCTTTTTTTTATTCTTGATCAGTCTTGCAAATAAATAAGAATGCTATTTATAAAAGAATAAATGCAGGGAGCTAGAATCCTGTAAATGTATCATTTCTCTCCAAAATAATTTTTTTTTTTTTTTTTTTTGAGTTGGAGTCTCACTCCGTCGCCCAGACTGGCGTGCAGTGGCCGCTCCCGGCCACCGCTGCCTCGACCTGCTGGGCTCCGGTGATCCTTCTGCCTCAGCCTTCCGAGTAGCTGGAACTACAGGCGCGTGCTACCACGCCCGGCTAATTTTTTTAATTTATTGTAGAGATGAGGTCTCGCCAAGTTGCCCAGGCGGGTCTCGAACCCACGGGCTCAGGCAATCCACTCACCTCAGCCTCCCAAGGGCACGGGATTACAGGCTGAGTCACTGAGCCTGGCCAAAATAATTTCTAAGCTTAATGCAATTGAATAAAAATACCACCAAATGATTTTTAGGAACCTGGCAGAATGATTCCAAAGTTCATGTGTATGAATAAACATAATGGAGTAGTTAGGAAAAAAATTGAAAAATTAAAACAATGAGAACGGACCTCAGAGTTATTAAAATACATTTAAAACTATCAAAAGAAAGAAACAGAGAGAATGACATTGATCCATAACTGATCACAAAGACAAGTGTTATGGAATAGATAGCAATTAAAAATTACTTGATTATATGTGGTCATATACATGTAACAGCAGGAAAAGTGAGAATCATTAAGTAAATGAGGCTGTGAGGTAGTGTAGCAAAGTGTGCCGTGGACTCTGGAACCCAACTGTCTGGCTTCAAATCTTGGCTCTTCTGTTTACTAGCTATTTGACTTAGAGCTGGTCACTTAACTTCTCTGTGCCATTGTTTCCTCATGCTTTGAACAGCACATATAAAGTACTATTTAAATTAATTATTGTTTTTCTCTTTTAAACTTCAAGATATAAGTTCTATTAGTTTTCTTCTATATGACTCCATACAGATATCATAAGGACAATGAAACACAGAATCTACAACCCCAAAATAGAAGAAGAAAGGCTGTCAAGTGTAGGGAAGACCCAGCCATGCTTTGGACTACTACTAAGGGAGAATATCTGAAGCTGGGAGAGCAGAAGCTCCAAAGAAAGTGGTACAACTTGGGAGGCAAAGTTAGCAGTTCTTTGTTTTGAAGGGGGCATGAATACTAGAAACTGAGGCTTCCTTGATTTCAGTTGTCTCTGTGGAAGAGCAGAGAAGAGATCATGGAATGACCCACCATCTTTGTAGGAAGCAGTCTGTCAATGAGGCAGGGAGAAGAGAGAGACTCTGAATTCTGAGCAACCCTGAAGTTGCTGACCTTGTTTTTAGGGAATAGATAATAGTTAAAAGAATTCTCTTCTAATGGTCTGTATCAGGTATGTATTCCTTTAAACAAGTTTGTTGATTGTGTTTGGTTTTAAGTTATTTTAACTAAATAAAAACTAAACACATATAAAGGAAGATTTTTTTAAAGCAGTGAAAACAAAAAGCATAATAAAATTAGGAGCCAATATATCTATATTATCAAACATGCAAATAAGCTAAGATCACCTATTGCAGGTAATAGCTTGATGTCAGTCAAGTTGATTTCTGGATAAAAGGCATTAAAAGAAACAAATAAGTGTCCTATGTAATAATAAAAGTCCCAATTCATGTAGATGAATAATAGCATTAATATTCATAAAGACATTTTTTAAGAAATAGAAATATATTGATTTGTATCAATTGGCCCAAAACATAAAATGTATAAAATGTGAGAAGCAGAGAATAAAATAATTTAATAAGATAGATCATACATTTGTACACATTCACAATCAGCACAGTCTTTCTAGTGCTTTTGAAACATTCACAATGAGACCATCTACTAAGATGCAAATATAAGATACTCAATAAATTCCCAAACTAGAAATAGAACATACACATGCTAGTTCTAGAATATAATGAAACTATAACATAAAAAACAAAACTAGGAAAAAACGCATATCATCTGGAATTTTTTTTTTTAAACCCTCTTCTTTCTTCAAATCTCAGAACAAAATAAAAATCAAAACCTAAATTTCAAATGTATAGAAAACGATAGTGAAAGTACGCTATGACAGAACTTATGGGGATATAGCTACTCAGCTCAGAGAGGGGAAAATGATATGAGGGAATTCAGATACTTGGGAATAAATTTATTTTTATCTCTTAATTGAAAACAAATTCCAGTCGAGTTGAGGAACTAAGTGTATTTTAATAAAAAGTTGGAAAGAGTACAAGAAAGATAGGGAAAAGGAGAATGATGGAATAGTTACAGCTGACCAATACTTCCACTGGAAACAATTAGAACAGAGAAAAACTAGCAGAAATCTCTGCTTTTAGGCAACAGAGTGTTTTCAAAGTAACCAGAATCTAGGACAAAATCCCAGAGAAGGTGGAATGAATCACTGCAATAGAGATAAGCTGCCATTTTGCATCTTTATCTCCAGGACATCTGCTGCTGAAAGAGATTAAGGTTGCAGGTAGGAGGTTCAGATCACTACAAAGAAGCAGAGAAACCAGCAAAGCTTTTGCCTGCATCAAATCAAAAACTAGAGACCTTGGAGGCTAAGAATGAAAGGGTAGAGAACTGAGCCCAGTGTTCTGCTGGCTTTCTTCTTGAGACATTTGCTGAATTCTGAAGTTGTACATGAAAGAGGGCTAAAACGTGGAACAAAAAAATCTCTAAGAAGCAGGGAGGCATTTGGGCAGTTTCCAAGTGTTGATGAGACATCAAGGATACAGGGCCCACCAGTGCAAGGAGCCACAGAGACCAACTTTGGATGCCAGTTTGAACACTGGAAGGCCACATCGTGGGAACAGGGACCCTGAGGAATAAACCCTTTACCTACCAGGTGCTCAGTCTCAAGGGTTAAGGGGTAACCATGCTTTGACTATTTTGAATTTTAGTCCTAGTGACCAGTTGTGATGGTTAATTTTATCTGTCTACTTGGCTGGGCTATTGTGACCAATACTATTCTAGATGTTGCAGGAAAGGTATTAGGTTGGTGCAAAAGTAATTGCGGTTTCAGACCATGAATTTTAAATCATTATAACTAGGCTGAAACACACCTTTATTAATCAAAATAGGAACCATTACAATCAACACCTTTTTGCCAACGAGAAATAAGTTTGTTTATTCTGTAGAATGAAAATCCATGCTTCAGGATTCGACGAACTCTTGGAAACCACTGTCTGCATCCTGCTGTGCTTTCCCTGCAAAAAGTTGTCAAGATGCTTGAAGAAGTGGTAGTCAGAGAGAGGTCAGGTGAATATGTCAGTTGAACTTCATAGCCCGATTCGTTCAACTTTTGAAGCGTTGGTTGTGTGACGTGCAGTCAGATGTTGTTGTGGAGAATTGGGCCCTTTCTGTTGACCAATGCTTACTGCAGGCATTGCAGTTTTCAGTGTATCTCATCCATTTGTTGAGCATAATCCTCAGATGTAATGGTTTCGTTGGGATTCAGAAAGTTGTAGTGGATCAGACCAGAAGCAGACCACCCAACAGTGGCCATGACCTTTTTTTGCTGCAAGTTTGGCTTTGGGAAGTGCTGTGGAGCTTCTTCTCCATCCAACTACCGAGCTGGTCATCGCTGGTTGTCGTATGCAATCAACTTTTCATCACTTGTCACAATGCAATCGAGAAATGGTTCGCTGCTGTTGCATAGAATAAGAGAAGGCAACACTTCAAAACAATGATTTTTTAAATTTTTGGTCAGCTCATGAGGCATCTGCTTGTTGAGTTTTTTTTACCTTTCCAATTTGCTTCAAATGCTGTATGCCCATAGAATGGTCAATGTTGAGTTCTTTGACAACTTCTCATGTAGTTGAAGAGTATCCGCTTAGATGATTGCTCTCAGTTTGTCTTTGTCAACTTCTGATAGCCGGTCGCTATACTCCTTATCTTCAAGGCTCTCATTTCCCTTGCAAAACTTCTTGAGCCACCCCCCTTGCAAAACTTCTTGAGCCACCAACACACTGTACGTTTGTTAGCAGTTCCTGGGCAAAATGCATTGCTGATGTTGTGAGTTGTCTCCACTGCTTTACAACCCATTTTGAACTTGAATAAGAAAATCACTCAAATTTGCTTTTTGGCTACCATACATAATTTCCATAGGCTAAAATAAATAGAAAATAAACGGCAAGTAGTAAGTCACTAGCAAAAAACCATAAAGAATGTGCATTAAAATGATGTATAACATGGGCCGGGTGTGATGGCTCAAGCCTATAACCCCAGCACTTTGGGAGGCCTAAGTGAGGGGATTGCCTGAGCAACTTGGCGAGACCTCATCTCTACAATAAATCAAAATATTAGCCGGGCATGGTGGCACGCGCCTATAGTTCCAGCTGCTTAGAAGGCTGAGGTGGAATGATCGCCTGAGCCCAGCTGGTCAACGCTGGGGTGGCGGTGAATGTGCCAATGCACTGCAGTCTGGGAGACAGACAGAGGCTGGGAGACTCCAATTAAAAAAAAAAAAAGATGTATAACATGACCACATTTATTAAGAATGTATTCCAGTATCAAATGGTAAGTATCCATAATGCAAAAACCGAAATTACTTTTGCAGATATGACTAACAATTACAATCAATTGACTTTATACATAAAGATTACCCTTGATAGTGTGGGTGGGCCTCATTCAATAAGGATTTAAGAGCAGAAGCCTTAGCTTCCTGGAGAACAAGAAATGCTTCATCAAGATTGTAACATATAAATTTTGCCTGAGTTTCCAGCCTGCTGATCAGACCTACAGATTTTAGACTCAAGACTGAGACTTCCCAGTTTTGTTGGGGTTTCCAGCCTGCCACCTGCTCAAGAGAGTCTGGATTTGCCAGTCTCACAATCACATGAGCCAATTCCTTCAGTCTCCTCCCTGGCCCTTTCTCTCTATATAAACATATAAAATGCATCCAGTCTCCAATCCTAACAAGGCTCTCACACAAAGGAGGTGCCTTAAAATGTGTCTGCACTCTTAGAGTGCACAAGTAATGGTTACTAATTGCGGGAAACTTAACACATCAATTGTAATATGTGAACTCACTGAAGGCAGATGTGTTAAATGAAACTGAAAGTGCAATCATTTCAACTCAATATGAGGCTGTGATTAAACAGATCAGATTAGGCATTTTTAAATGACCTATTTAGCCAACACATTTACTGCAGCAATTAAAGGACCAGCTGTAGACCCCTAATACAGCTGCTTAAACAGCTGCAATACCACAATGATTATTTCTAGATTGGATTACTAACATTTTAGTCTAGTTTATAAAATATTTTAAGGTATCAATTTATATTAAAGACAAAGTTCATTGTATTTGATGCCACCCCCCACAGAACATATCACAAGAAGAGATGTAACTTGAACGAAAATGTCTTTAATCCACGCATAAGGAATGACATGATGAATGCAGAGACAGAACTTGCATTCTGAATCTGAAGGAGAATTTCCATGAGAATCATCAATTATATTAAAGCTGGAAATAAATGCCAATGTTTCTTTATTGAGCCAAAATACAAAATCTGTTTTTAAAGCATCCATGGTTTTTTGGTCAGCACTCCTTCCTCTCTTTGCAGCTGTTATACAAGTGTGTTGATCATGGGGAGATTCCCTTGGACCACTGTTGCATCTGTCTTCAGTCTTCTTTCCCATCTTCCTCCCCCACTGTCTCCTCCACCTCTCTCTCATAGTCTTTTCCCATCTTCAATATGCAGGGTGGGTCCTACTTAATAGTTTTTTAAAGTCAATTAAAATGAACACAGATCCCATTTCAAACAATACACTAAGTTATAAACTTCTCACTCTGAAAGACTATGCTCAGAAAATGGATTGCTAGCTAAAACACATTTTCTTTTTTTTTTTTTTGAGTTGGAGTCTCATTCTGTCGCCCAGACTGGAGTGCAGTGGCTGCTGCCGGCCACTGCAGCCTCGACCTGCTGGGCTCCGGCGATCCTTCCGCATCAGCCTTCCGAGTAGCCGGAATTACAGGCGTGTGCTACCACGCCCGGCTGATTTTTTTTGATTTATTGTAGAGATGAGGTTTCGCCTGCCCAGGCGGGTCTCGAACCCACGGGCTCAGGCAATCCACTCACCTCAGCCTCCCATGGCGCGGGATTACAGGCTGAGCCACCGAGCCCAGCCACATTTTCATTCATCCACTCGCTATTCTTCTTCATTAGGGTTAGAGGTAAGGCTATAGCTCAAATGTAAGCTCTGTGAGGCCAAGATTTTATTCCTTACTATTTCATGAACATTTGAATTTTTCTCGAATTCAAATCCAGCTTTATTATGGACTTTAATAACTGTACAGCAAAGATCTTTACATTGGTCAGCATTAATAGATTGTTCTAGAACACTGTGTCACACAAATTGCACAGGACATTCGTAATATTACAGCTTAGTCTATTTATGAATTCAGAGACAACTCTGATACGAGCTTGGGGGACTAGCACATATAGAAAGGAAACAAAGAACCATTGTCAGGCTTTCCGACTGTGACGGATACTACACCACCAGATCTCCAGTCTTCTGATTGCAGATCATGGGACTTCTCAGCATCTATAATCACATGAGCCAACTCCTTATAATAAATATAAACATAAACAAAACCAATAGGAGATAAATAGATACATACATTTACACAAATATCTATGTTTCTATATTGGTTCTGTTTCTCTGAAGAAGCTTCACACACTGGGTCAGGTAGGAGATGTTTTGAGGTTGAGAGTTGTTGTGTAGTGTAAAGAATATAAAATATGTTTATAAAGTGGAAAACCAAGGAGTCAGAAATCAAGGAGAGGAAAGCCCATTTTCCTGGATGGCTCTTTCTTTCATGGCCAGTCCCATCTCACCCTTCAGACTTCAGCCTTCACGCACCCTCATATTCATATGATTCTCACTCTTTATCCCTCCAATCGATCTCTGTCCTGCCATAATGTTTATTGCAACTATAGCACTTACCATAACCTGCAATTATTACTTACATGTATTTTACTTGGGGCTCCTTACTTGACTGGGAGCCCGAGGAGGACAGAAATCGTACTGATTTGTTCATCACTGTCATCCTAAGAGTGATGCCCAGCACATCTTCGCAGAATGATGGATTGGTTGGTGGAATGAGTGAGTACAAAACAGAAAGAATTGATTTGCTTCACTGAAAACGTAATAGATTGTTGTGGCTGAGCTGGTCGTCAGGACAATTTGTATTTAGATTTGACTCCACCACTTACTAGCTCTGTGTGATCAAGTGGCTTAACTTCTCCGAGCCTCTATTTGCTCATCCATACGTTGGGCAATATTCCCTACCCTGGTTGTGAAGATAAAGGAGGTACGTTCTATGGAGTGATTAGCATAGTGCTGGTATTAGTTATCTATTGCTCTGTAGCACATTACCGAAAACATGGCAACTGGAAACAAGGAGCACTTATGATCTCACTAGTTCCGTGGGTCAGGAATCTGGCAGCAGTTAAGCTGGTTCTCTGGTTCTCTCACAAGGCTGTAGTCAGGACCTCAGCCAGGCTTAACTTGGTGGGGGGAGGAAGGGGGTTACTCTCCCAGTTCATACCTGTGGCTGTTAGTAGCTCCTAGATGATTTACTCTGAGTTCACTCACATGGGCTTCTCTGCAGACTTGCCTTAAATCATGGCAGCTGGTTTTTCCCAGAGCAAGCAATCCGAGAGATAAAGAGAGCTCAAGACGTCATAGTTTTTTAATAACCTGATTTCAGAAGTGACACTCCATCACATTAGTCATATTCTATTTGTTATAAGAGAGTTACTAGGTCCTGCTCATACTCAAGAAGAAATGACACAAGGCATGAATATCAAGAGGTTAGGAAGGAATCGGGAGGCTTTTGTAGAGGCTGCCTGCCACTCTACTTGAAAATGGTAACACTAAAGGAGCTAGCATCTGATGTGGGCTTACTACCACCTGCCAAGCAAAGCACACTGTACATATTATTCTCACACAGTCCTGTGAGAGAGATAAAGTTACAATGAATGAGGGAACTGAGGCAAAGAGAGGTTAAGTAATGAAAGTTTCACAGTTTGTGTGTGGCATCCTCAGGTTTCAAAATATAATCTGATAATCTGTGCTCTCAATGCCAGTGCTAAATTTTCTCTCATGAAAGAGCTCAATAAATGGCAGCTACTGTCCCTAAATGCAAGGGTAATGGATGTTGCAAAAAATATTCAAATAGCAGAGTAGTGGGGAAAGAACCCAGAAGATGGATAGCTCTACTCATGAAACTGAGAAAGGAGATAAAACTTCACATCCAGGAAAGAATATAGTAATTTTCTGTGGGTTAAGTTCAGGAACCACCACCAAATCTTGGAGACTAGGGCTCTTAGCAGAGCATCTTTGAGCCTCAAAGGCATGAGACTGATGCAGAAAGAAAAAGAGCTTTGCTAAAGACAGTGCAGTAGCGTCAAGAGACACTGCAGCATCCTAGGCACAAATACGTGGGAAAGAGTTTTAAGTCCTTAAACATCTGCTACCACATTGTAATTTTTTTTTCTAACTTAAGGGTCTTTTGGTAAAAGTTTTGGCCTAGGACTCCCAGACTAAGTTATTGTTTTTCGCAAGGGGGGACGGGGAAATGACGTGCACCCTTTTATCTGTTTCCTTACATTTAAAAATATTGTTTCAAAAACATCCATGACATAGGGCTAAGATTGCATCACATCCCTAAAAAGGAAATAATGACCATGCATGTGACTCCTGGCAAATGATCTACCACCAAGGCATTGGGAACACTTGTCATTCTAGCAAAAATGGGCTATTCAGGCGTGAAACAGTGTCTCCTTTCAATGCCAAATATGCAGTCAGAACATTTGACTAGAGGACAGGAAATAGCCAATAAAGGCAATTTCATTTGGACACATGCTCATTGGTTACATGGAAAAACAGATCTTTAAAGGAAGAACCACAACAGAAAGTGACATAGGTTACAGAAATTTTTGAGGAAAGAGAGAAAAATGGCTGCTGACTACTTTAACTCTGGGCCAGAATATGGAGTGGAGAAGTGTGAATAACATGTAACAGACTCTTTTCTCCTCAAAGTGTGGATCAGTTTAAACAATGCAGTGTGGATTTTTTAAACTGGAGAATGAATTATTTTCAGAGTGATTATTTTACGTTTATAAGTATTGTTTAATTTAGGAAGCGATTCTGTTAATACTTTGGTTTCCATTCCTCAAAATTTTGTTTGGAATCATGCTTGAAATCATGGCCTTACAAAGTTTTGGAAATGAAGAAGACATCGGAGGTCAGCATAGATCTGGGAATCTTGGGGATTGTTGTTTAGGGAATAGGAACCAGGGAAGGAGGTCACGCTTTGGCTAGCAAAATAAAATTTTACTTAGCGGGGTTGTTTTTCTGACTGTCAGAGATGAGGTTGGGACAAGGAGCAGGCTGGATGTATCCACAGAATTTGTTTATTACCCTAACTAATGGTTGTGGTTTGAAAGACAGATGCACACACACCCACACATACACAATCCTCTTTCAGTTTCACATTGTATTTACTGGATTTCTGTCATCCTGAAGCAGTCTGAAAGAAACTCTTTATACCTGAAATCTGAGATTAAAGTTCTAGTAATGAGCTGAGAGCTCAGTGGTATTGAAAACTGAAATTCTGTGATTTTCTTTGGCTACTATTATATCACTAGTTCACTCTTCACCACCTGGGTCAGTGTAAAACATCTAAATACAAACTCTTGGAAGTCAGACTCCAGTCTATGTCATTTTTACATTCAGCATTCTGCCCACAGTGTTCAGTGTGTTACCATGAATGTTGAATGGTAAATAACACTTTCTAGAATGTCGGCAGAGAAGGCTGGGATCAGACACCTGCAACCTCACATCAACAAGCTCCACTTCTCACAACCTGAGCAAATTATACCTACACACTGGGGTCAGAAGCACCCAAGAAAGATTCTTTTGGAGTCCTGGTTGATCTAGGAAAGCTAATTAACTTTTAAAAATTTACTGAGCATTTCAGGCACTGTCTTAGATGCTGAGGATCAAAATATAAACAAGACACAATACCCTCCTGGAAAGGGAATCTTTCTCTTACTTTCAAAACATGACTTAGTTTATACAAATTCTTCTTATTCTTCACTTACCAGAAACACATCTATTGCCTACAGCTACGTACACCCATAGTATCATTTATGATACAAAGACTGCAAATAATATGCTATCTGGCTCCAGAATTGTCTCATCATCCTTCCTTATGGGTGGGAAATGGTGAGAGCGATTACTTTGGAAAATGATCTTGTTTCATCTAAAATAATTGTACTTCTCCTTTTCTTCTCATCCTTTTCTATCTTCTACACATATTTTGGTCAAGCCATCGCATTGGAATAATTACTGTCAGGATAACTTGCAACTATACATATTCACAATCAATATGGCCTAGGCAACAATGTGAAACAGACGTTGGGGCTGAAGCTCAATCCTGTATGACCCTTGTTATTCTGGATGGAATTTATTTCGACTGGATATTGAGGGAATTCAGAGGAGGGTCCTGGGGAAGAGGCTGCAGGATTGGGATGATGGAGGAGTTCAGACTGAGGACAGTCATACCAAGCCATAAGGTAGTACTTTGACATTTCCATAAATGGCACAGTCATGCCAGATATCAAATAAAGCAACTTCCTAGCTAGCCCCTGGCTACTGCAGAGTTCCGTGTACCGCTGAACTTTAGGAAAGCTTATTCTGCTTCCACATACTCTGAAAAACTAAAATGGTCACCACTATAACCCACATTTCAAAGTGGCATGTGTGAACATCTATACAGCTCTTGACTTCTTGTTAAAACGGCAAATCTTAGTTTGTGCCTACCCCAAATGGCTTCTCGTTGGGTAGACATTACAGCCTCTCTGTTACTTCCCATTCTTCCTGAAAATATCAGTTTAAACATTTATTTCTACTTTCATATTGGTTTCACCTGCAGACCCAGCCATCATGTAGATTTCCCTAATTGGCAGGTCATGCAGTGAAAATTCTAAGAAGCTGACATTTCCGTTGCTGTTATACCGAGCTTATGTAGATGGCTATTTATTTTTTAAAATATAGTATGGGCTTCTTTGGATTGTTTGGAATAAGAGGAGGAATTAATGCGGGCAGGGAATAACCCTGCTCGCCTTTCATTCAAAACACAGATAGGTAGCTTATTTTCCTGTAAAGGGTTAGGAGATAGCTGGAAGTGAAGTCCCCTTGGAAGGTGACTCCTCCTGTAAAATGGAGAAAAGACAAGGGTCAAGGGCAAGAAGGCCTCCTTGGTAAGGAGATGCAGCTTAGAGTGGCCTGTTCTCTGCATAATTTGAGGAGAAGTCCACTGTGCACTCAACTGAAAAAGACCGAGAGAGAGAGAAAAAATTCTGAGGAACAATAATACAGAAAATGATCTTGTTTCACTTGGGCTGTTGGCTTTGCTCCAGATTAATGGTCCGTAGTAATGTAATTCATTTAGCATAATGAAACAATTTTTGATGTTAACAAAATGAAAAGAATGAGAATTTTGTCCTGTTGAAATAAATGAGTCTCCCCTTCTCTCTCCCCTCTCCCCGCTGTTGTTTTCTCTCCCTCCTCTCTTCCAACTCCCCTACCTCTTCCTGTCTTCCTTCCTTTTCTTTTTTTCTTCTTTTTTCTCCTTCCTCTCCCTTCCTTCTCGGAAAGAAGGAAGGGGCTGCTTAGCCGGCTCCCATAAGACAACTCACAAAAGCAGTACCCACCTGTGTTTTCTTGAAATTAAATGTCATTAATAGCCAATATGCATCTAGCACCCAGTGAGTGCTTCTGAACAGATAACTGCAATATTTGACAAGGCTCTCCTGTTTGCTAGCCCTACCCACAACCCTCTCTCCAACCCCAACCTAGGACACACACAAGTACAATCTTTGGGCATAAACTTGACTTCTTCTAAGAAGAAACCTATGATGCCTTGCTGATTTGGGAAGTATAACAGATCATCAGTACTCTCACCATTGTTTCTCCATTTCCTGGCATAATATATAGTATAAAGGAAGCATACAGAGAAAAAAACCTTAAATAAATTACGAACAATTCATAAATATAGTTTAAATATAGAAAGCCTAAGTGTAGACTTTCTATAGTGCCACATTTTCATGAAGAAGCTTCAGTGTTTCCTGAGCAGTTTCACAACAGAAGTTAATTGCTTTTATCAAGTTTTATCCCCCATTACGTGACCATTTTTACAACAGATTATTTATTAGTTGACAAGGGTTACATGGTGATAAGCAACAACGTCAGAATTATTCTTTTTTTTTGCAACAAATATTTATCATGTTAAATACCATGTTGAGTTCCAGAAATGCAGTGCCAGAAAGAATCAGTTTTTGTCCTCATAGGACTTACTTTCTATTGAGTACTTAAGCTGCCCAGACTGGGAAATGGCCCAGCTCTCCAGAGGTAGGTGAGTCTCTTCAGCATGTTATTCAAAAACCTTAATTACTACCTGCCATAGATAGTCACTGTCTCTGGTTGAAAATGGTAGACACTAAGATGATGAATGCTAAAATTACGTCACAAGTGCATCTACGAATTGAGCACACCCAACACATCTAGGAGATGGCCTTCTCCTTCTCCTAATGTCAATGCCACTTTTTTCTATTAGGGAAATACTTTTATATGCGTCTTAACTTTGTAGCCCACAAAAGAATAGAATCTGGAATTTGCACCACTCTCAAATGTCTGAACCTCCAATTGTCAGTTGTTTTAATGCCAAAGTTCTGACAACTGACCTATGTTCAGTAGAGAGCATGCTATGAGTTTTTTTTTTTTCCAAGAGTGAAAAATTGACATTGTTTTTGCCACATCCAAAGGGCCAGTTTTCCATAAACAATTGCTAATATGTGAAAGTCAGTTCATGGGTGTGGTTCATAGCCTGGAACAAGTATTTGCCCACATAGGCCTGGAAATTGTTCATGGTGGGTCTGAAACCATTCTACAATCAGTTCCTGGGTCCATCTCAGGGCCAGGAGCTGCCCACAGAACTGCCTGTGTGGGCAACACACAATGAAACATGGCTTCAGTCCTGACCAAAGCAAGCAAACATGAATCATTGCTGACGAATTGTTCATGAAATTATTGAATCAAAAGAAGATATTCAAGATTTTTTTAAAAGTTAGAAAACTAGACCAAAAAGTAAAAAAAAAAAAAAAAAAAAAGGTAGGGTTGGGTATGTCTGAAAGTGGATACTCTAATATCAGGACCAGAAACTACTCTATGAGAAGTGTGTCCCAAAAGAGGGGCAGGGTATGTCAGTGTGGAGGCCAAGCTACAGGAGTTCAAGACTGGAGTATGGACACCATGCCTTTTTTAAAATTCTCATGCCCTGACACAAAATGACAGATCATGGAAGTATCTAGAAAGAGTTAAAGCAGGCTAGAAAATAACTTAGATGATTTGTATTAATAACATGTTGTTTCAGGAAAAATTAAGCTTTTAGTATTCCATTCTCAATTCCTGAACCTTCAAATATGGCCTTTCTTGTCTTCTCCCCTTAAGAAGAGAGACATTATACCCACCATCATCACACAGAAAAGTCTTGTAACCAATTTTTGTTCTTTTGTCTTGAACTCCTGACTGTGATTAGAAAAAATAGTGGTGAGAGGACAGAATAATATGAATAATTTTAACTATCTTGAGATGGACACGAATAGTGCTCTCAGTCATCCAGATGCTTAAACAAATCTAGATTTTTGTCTCCTTGCCAAGAAAACATTTGGGATGATTTAGTGCATTTGTATTTTTTTATTCCATGTGTGGAATCATATAAACAATATTTTATGCATATTAACCAAATTCTTTTTGAATAATGGAAAAATGTGCTCCCTTAGAATGAAGACTCCCAAGGTACCTAACCCCTAAATCTAACTTTAGTTTCCAAGTTCCCAAAGAGAATTATCCTCCAAATAAATTTGTTCAAATAAATATTTTTTAAAAATGTTCTACCTTTTTAGAGATACTTGTGATGAGAAAGTTGTTTAATGAGCAAATTTTAAAGACCAGTTTTCTTAATTCCCCATCAAAGACACAAATAACTAAGTAAATACATAAATATGAAGATAAAACTGCATTAGGTTAACTAAGACTGGTCTCCAGCCTCATACTTGAATGTGCCTGTTGATCTCAAAGCTTTGCTTAGAATGCAGTGTGGAACAAACATTAGGAGACTTAAAACACTAACATTGACTAATAGTTCCTGGATTTCTCAGTAATGTTCCGAATTAAACTCTTGCATTTCTCTACTATAGCACATGATACTTTGTCTTATAGCTATTATTTACACATGTTGCAGAAGATATTCCAAAATACTAATACATGTGTTCCCATTCTCCTTGCCTCCTCCTCCTCAGAATTCTAAGGTTCTTGTTCCAAACATGTCTCATCCATTTCTTTAGGGTAAGTTCTCACACAAAAAACCACAGCAGCACCTCTGAGCTACTCACTTAAAAATTAAAGGGGGGGGGGGTAAAATTGAAAAACTAGAGGAACTGTTTTCTCTCTCCCTTAATATCTCCTAGACCAAGGATGAAGAAGGGGAGAGAAAAGAGATTCTAGGAAATGGGAAAGGGATACATGAAGAAGAACGAAGTCAACATGAAGAGACAATCCACCTTCATGCAGGTATCAACATTTGTGGACACCACATGCGTAGAGCAGAGTAGCTGCATGGGTTTTCCCTCTCATTGTACTCCTCTGAGAGCATCCATGGATATAGCCAGCCCTCTACCTGTTGCTCATCCTACAGGGTTGAATCTGTGTTCCAAAACTTTGCTTAGGAAATATTGCTCAGTCAACCCACCCACCCATCCCACGCAGACAGCTCTTGATTCTGTGGCCCAAGTCATTCATAAGCTGTCTATCTCTTACCCTGCAGACATTTAGATTGGAGTTGATATTATAAGAAGAAAAACCTCTCAAACCTAAACACTTTGGGAATAGATGAACATTTGTGTTTCACCTTGAGTCATTTCTGGTATATTAAACTTTTTCAGTAATTTTTCATTTTGTTTAAGTTTACAAAGTTGCTCACTTGCAATTATCAATAATATTATCTTTTTAACTCCCTGCCATATCTTTAGTTTCATACTCCCTTTGTTTCATATTACTAATGTATGGTTTCTCTTTTTGTGTGTGACTATCTTGTCAGAGTTTGTTCTATTTTATTAGCTTCTTTTTTAAAAAAATAGCAATTTGCTTTTTGTTCTTCTCTATTGTATCTTTATTTTCTATTTTATTAATTTCTATTGCTATTTTATTATATCTTTTCTTGTAATATTGGGTTTTTTTTTTCTTTTCTTATACTAAGGCGGCAGTCCCCAGCCTTTTTGGCATCAAGGACCGGTTTCATGGAAGACAATTTTTCCACAAACTGGGGTGAAGGGGGTTGGTTTGGGGATGACTCAAGTGCATTACATTTATTATGCACTTTATTTCTATGATTATTACATTGTAATATATAATGAAATTATTATTATGAAATTATTATTCTGATGTGAGTCTGCAAACAATTGATTTATTATGATCTCTGTGCAATCAAACTGCTAATGTTAATCTGTATTTGCAGCCACTACCCTGCACTAGCATCGCTGCCTCAGATCATCGGGCATTAGATTCTCATAAGGAGCATGCAACCAAGAACCCTTGCATGCCACCTAGACCCCTCACATGCACAGTTCACAATAGGGTTCGTGCTCCTATGAGAATCTAATGCCGACACTGATCTGACAGACAATGGAGCTCAGGTGGTAATGCAAGCAATGGGGAGTGGCTGTAAATACAGATGAAGCTTTGCTGGCTTGCCTATTGTTCACCTCTTGCTGGGTGGCCCAGTTCCTAATGGGGCATGGACCGGTTCATGGCCTGGGGGTTGGGACCCCATCTTAAGGTGCACACTTAAGTTTATTTTTTAAAATACTTAAGTTTTCTCATACAATATTTATAGTTATGTATTTGCCTTGAAGCACAATATTTTCCACAAACTACTAATTTTGTTCATCTTTTACCTGCACACGTATGTTTATCGCAGCATTGTTCACAATAGCAAGAACCTGGAAGCAACCATGCTGTCCATCAAAAGAGGACTGGATTAAAAAAATGTGGTACATATACACGATGGAATACTACGCAGCCATAAAGAAGAATTAAATCATGAATTTCGCAGCAACCTGGATGGAACTAGAGTCCATAATACTGAGTGACCTCTCACAAAAACAAAAAACTAAGTATCACATGTTCTCACTCATATAGTAGACCTTGATCATCCAACGTATTACCACAAGAAAATATCTGACTGTGGTGGGAAACTGGGGGCGGGGGGGGAGGGTGAGGGGGATGGGATTAATGGTGGTAGGTATCTATCTGAGGATGGGGAGACACCTCTTATCAACAAGGGTACCTGAACGAAATATTTTTGTATGCCTAACCCCTAACTGTACCCCACAATAACATAATAAAATAAAATAAAAGAGAAAAAAAAAAAAGTTGATTTTAGTGAAGAAAAAGTAGAACAAAAGATCCAGGGAGTGGGAAGGGATGGGGGAGAAGGGATAGGAAGAGATTTGTTAAAGGACACATATTACAGCTAGATACGAGGAATAAATTCTAGTGTTCTACAGTATGACTATAGTTAATAATATGTTATATATTTTTCAAATAGCTAGAAGGAGAATATTGAATGTTCCCAACAAAAATAAATGATAAATATCTGAATGATGAATATTGTAATTACACTGATCTGATCACTACAATGTATTGAACCATCACTATGTAACCCATAAAAAAGTACAATTATTATATGTGTCAATTACAACTTTAAAATTTCAGAAAAGCTTTTTTTAAAACTTTAGAAACTTGCTAAATGACACATGTAAAAAGCAGTGAAACTAGGAATCAGCCACTACAGCCCATGCCCTTCTTACCACACTGCACTTCTGAGTAGATGAGAAGGATGTTTTACCCCCAGGGGACTTTGTCTTTATTATAAGTGACCATAAGCCTTTGAGTCTAGAGAACCATACCTTCAAATGGCCAAAAAAAAAAAAAAACTGAGAACAACACAGCTCTACTATCCGTAAGTTATTGTAGGTCTTTCTTCCTCTCAAGAGACAATACATCTCTACAGAAATGTTTGGGAGACCCTGCTTGGAAGAGAAAAGGATCATCTTCCAAGAAAGATCTGAGTGCTCTTATTAAACAATGCCTTTTCAGATCCAACTTCTACTAAGCATGAAGTTTTTCTAGATATTAGCAAGGAATCAGATCCATCTCCAGCATAAAAAGATGGGATACAACAGAGGAATTTGTGGAAGCAAAAGTTGTTTTCCCTATGCCAGCACGTATGAGTCACTTGAGGCCACCAAACTCTCCAAATCTCACTTTTACTATCTACAACAAGAAGGAACTGGATGTGATAATCATTAAGAGTCCTTGCAGTTCTAGACTCTACACTGGCCCTTTGTGACTAAGTCTAAAGAGTGGTAAATCTTCATTATTTAGCATCAATGGAAAAACACTTTTCAAAATGTTCAACTTTTCTAGTGTCTGTGTACTGACATAACTTATCCTGAAATACATGACAAACATCATGTAGTCCAAAGTATGAGTGATGGGTCAAAACTGTCCACTGCAGAAGCAGCACTAAGGTTTCATTTAATTTGGAACTAAAACTGCAAAACACATAAAGTGACTTACTATGTAAGCAACCTGTTGTGTGATGAAGTTAATCAAATATTAGTAAACACACAGATTTCCCTGTTGGCCCACCACCTGTTCAGAATTTATTATAGAATAACCCACACCTCAATTGTTTCCCGTTTCTCTCCACAGCTATAGGCATTGTTACAAAGCTATCTCCCAAGGAATGGGCAGCTACATGTTTCAAAAACGAAGTTAATAGGAAATTTTCTTCAACACTGTGGTAAAGGAAGTGGTAGTCCTTAGAGTTCAAAGCTTTAATACTGACTTTCTAGGCATTCTTGTCCATTTAAGTGGAGGCCCAGGATAAAGTTTGCCAGGGATGAGAGTTGAGGAGAGTGGTGATTATTATAATGGACACCGTGGTCTGAGACTCATGGATGCCACCTACTAGCAAATAAAAATATTATATTCTTTTTTTGTTCTTCTGAGGTTATAGGTTAAGTGGAACTATAAGCAGAGGGCAGAAGGAGGAGGAGGAGATGGAAACTGGTATGGTGCAGTGGGATGTGAACAGGACCAGCCTGAAAACTGGGAGATGTGGGCTCTAGCCCAAGCTTCACCACTGACCAGTTTTATGACTTTGGAGAAATCACTTACTCTAGGTCTCAGTTCTCTCATTTGTGAGATAAAGGATTGAATTTATTCTCTCTAAAATCTAAAATTCTATAAACAATAATGAATTTTTTAAAGTTAGGTAATCTCAGATATATTTTTTTCTTGCTCCTTAGATTTTATTTTATTTTACTTTATTATAGAGATGTAGGATACATGTCAAGATTAGCTACAAAAGGAGGCTGCATACAGGTGAAATCTGAGCCTTCAAATGATCTTCGTTTCCCCTGGTTTAAGACCAGGTACTCTTTGTGTCATTATGTGCCACCCCTCCTTCCCTCTCCTGGCAGTACATGCAGTAGTCAGTTCTTTGTTTCTGTGATAGATCACTAAGTATGATGGTCTCCAATTCCATCCAATTTTCTATGAAGTCCATGATTTTGTTCTTCTTTATGGCTGCATAATACTTCATCATGTATATGTATCATATTTTATTTATCCAGTCCTCTTCTGATGGGTGGTAGGGTTGGTTCCATGTTTTTGCTATTGTGAATAGTACAGCAATAAACATGCAAGTACAGGTATCTTTTCCATAGAATAATTTATGTTCTTCCAGGTATATTCCCAGGAGACAGATTGCTGGATCATGTGGAAGGTCAATTTTTAGTTCTTTTATAAATTGCCACACTGCTTTCCATAACTGGTGGACCACATGCAGAAGAGTGAAACTAGATCCCTACCTGTCATCACATGCAAAAATCAACTCTAAATGGATCCAAAACTTAAACGTAAAATCTCAAACCATAAGAATCCTAGAAGAAAATGTAGGAAACACACTTATGCACATGGGTGTAAGCAATCAATTATTGATCAAATCCCCAAAAGTGAATGCCATGAAAGCTAAGATAGACAAGTGGGACCTCATCAAACTGAAAAGCTTTTGCACAGCAAAAAAAAAAAAAAAAAAAAAAAACAAAAAGGGGGGGAGGCAACACCCAAAAGAATGGAAAAAAATTTGGAAAAGATGTGG
>CAUYQG010024180.1:0-39387 GCA_963574415.1 Tarsius wallacei | reverse complement strand
TACAATAAATCAAAAACTAGCCGGGCGTGGCAGCGCGTGCCTGTAGTTCCGGCTACTTGGAAGGCTGAGGCGGAAGGATCGCCGGAGCCCAGCAGGTCGAGGCTGTGGTGGCCGGGAGCGGCCACTGCACTCCAGTCTGGGCGACAGAGTGAGACTCCAACTCAAAAAAAACAAAACAAAACAAAACAAAACAAAAAAACCCCCAAAACTTATACTACTTAATACAAGGCAAATGCTATATAAATAGTTGTTATATATTGTTTAGGGAATAATGACATTTTAAAAATCCATATATATCCAATGCAGACACAACCATTCTTTTTTTGTTTTAATATTTTCAATCTGCAGTTGGTTGAATCCACAAATGAGAAACCCACAGATACGGAGGGCCAACTATAACCTCTCCTTAAATATCCATGACTTCTGTCTCTCATGTTGATAAAAGGATGCAGAATGAAATTCACAAAGTGAAATATAGTAGAAGACAACACGGGCCTGAACGGTGCTTCCAAATCCATTGTTACACCGTACGCACAGCAAACTATGGATGGAAGGTTTTTTTACATTCTCTTTTTGCGCCCGTGTCTATTAAGGCTATACCTAACAAGTGTAAGTACTAGCTAACCACATACAACTTCCACAACCACCATTTGACTTCATACCACTGCCACCACATTATAATAATAGCAAACATGTATTAGGTACATGCTGGGTGCCAGACACTATACTAGCAGTTTTTCATGTCCCATCTCAGTTAATACTCATCATTACCCTATAAAGCAAGCTTTTAATGCTCTACTATATAAATGAGGAAAGAAAGACTTGAGAGGTTAAGTAACTTGTCTAAAGTCACACAGCCACTGAGCAGCAGAATCAGGATTTGAGGCCAGGACTGCCCAGCTCTGGGTCTTTACCACTCTTGTTACAACTGTTTTGTTTTCTATGAAGAGTAATTGTATTGAATTTGAAACCTACAAAATGAAGTAAGAGATTCGTCTCCTTAGAGGAAAACAATGTCCTCTCTTTATCCCATGTTTCCTCATGAGTGCTGCCAAGTCATTGAGAAGCAATATGCATGAAAATTAAATATAAACAGTACTATGACACAGTACTTTCATCAGGCAAATGCCCTATTTACCTGTTAAAATGATGCCTATTAACATCCAGACACAAAGGAAAATGTTCCCTTCCCTAGGACTGTAGTCTGATGTGAGTTTTCCTTGAGCTAATGTGAATAAAATTCCAAATATCTAAAATAAAATAAGAAAAATAATTTTTATTAAATTTTCTTCTTTAAAACAAGCATAAAGTTTTCACTAGAACTTTTCTTATTTTTTTCATATGATTTGGCTTCCAGAAACTTTCACTGAAAAGTGGAATTGTTAAAATAAAAACCATGGTAAACTCATTATTCATTAGAATATTTGGTAAAATAATAATAATCTCAGGTTTAAGAGAAATCAGAGGTTTACCTGTGCAGCAGCATTAAGAAGACCTGATGAAGTACCTTCAGATTCAGGGTAAGTGATTTCAACAGCAAATTCAAACCCCAAGGGGAGGTACCCAGTCATGAAGAAACTAGGAAAATAAATCCAGAATTACATATATAAAAAAAAATTATCAGAAAGACAATTTCACATACTGATGCAACCATTTTATTGCTCAAGCCTATTCTAATGATGAAATAAATGAACATTTTGAAGTTGCTATGTGAGAGTAATGAACTATTATTATTGACCGATCAGCCCAAGGTCACAAGAACTGGGAAGCAAGATAATTCCTAGATATTTTTTTCTGAGAAAAATGTAACTCTAGTTTTATAAGTCAACTGTCTTTATAACCAAATAAAGTTACTTAAGTAAGGCTCATTTGTTTTTTACATGTGGCATAAAAAATTTTTTTTTTCAATGATTTTTTTATGGCTCTTAAGAATTACACATTAATAATAAAAAATAAAAAAGAATTACACATTTATATGCACAGAATGGATCCTTTAAAGTTTAAAATAATAGCCGGGCTCGGTGGCTCAGCCTGTAATCCCGCGCCTTGGGAGGCTGAGGTGAGTGGATTGCCTGAGCCCGTGGGTTCGAGACCCACCTGGGCAACTTGGCGAGACCTCATCTCTACAATAAATTAAAAAAAAATCAGCCGGGCGTAGTAGCGCGCGCCTATAATTCCGGCTACTCAGAAGGCTGAGGCGGAAGGATCTCCGGAGCCCAGCAGGTAGAGGCTGCGGTGGCCGAGAGCGGCCACTTCAATCCAGTCTGGGTGAAATAGTGATAATCCAACTATTAAAAAAAAAAAAAAAAAAAAAAAAAAAAAGTTTAAAATATTAAAGAACCTTTGAGTGAACTTAAGAAATTGAAAACCAGAGTAATAACACTCAGAATTATAACAGCATGCTATCATTCCTCCTACACACATCTGCTACTTACCCAAGCACCCCTGCAGTAACAAACACAATGATGATGTATCCAAGGTCCAATGTGAAAGTAAATATAACCATTCCAATAAAAGACAAAATGTAAACGATCAGAGTAGTCTGTCTAAAACATAAACAATAAAATTGTTAGTATTTTGCCTGATTCTCCTGGGCACATAAAAATCACATGGCTAGCCACTGCTCTATCTGTATAGCAATAAATCTTTGTTTTTCAAAATTCACCCCTTCTTCTTGTCTATGGAAAATATATCTATCAAAGCACAGACTTAAAACTTAAATTTAAAATTCAACAGCAATAGACAACCAAACCCACAGCATATCACACAGGAAGGGATGCTTAATATGGATACAATCATTTGTATGCACCATATAGGACAGATCCCAATTCATATGTCAAGATTCAGATCAAATTCTTCCTAATGCCCTTCCTAGCCACTACAACTTATATTAAAGAGTCTCTCTGTCTTCCAAACTCCCTTATCATTTACCACACATAATTGGCACTTGACATCTATCAGACTCATGACATCCATTTTAATTTGTTATATTCTTATTTAACTTTTCATATGTAAATGCCTTATTTTTCCCATTTAGATCACAAGTGTCTTAAGAACAGGGATCACATATTGCTTGCCATAATTTCTATTTAAGAGGGATGAACACAACAGAAGTTTGATGATTGATTGGCAATTACCCTAAGAAGAAAGCCAGGGTGACAACACATTTATATGCCTATCCAGTTTTCTAAATATATAATGGACAAAAGACTATTGAGAAACGTAATCCATTCTATATGCTCCCTTCATCTACAAACTAAGTTGGTTTCCCCCTAAGCTATCATTTCATAATAATGAAACCACTGTGAGTGGTTAACCACTTAAATTATGGGAGAATTATCTTGGAGAATTTCAATCTCAAAAGTACTTTTGGTAAGGTTTGAAATAATAGTATCAAATGTATCTGGAGTATTGAAAGTTGTATTAGTCATAGTGCCATATTTCATTCATTTGGTTTACCTCAATCCACTCATTTATGCATTCATCATTAATTCATTTCCCTAAGCAGATGGGAAAGTTTTCACCTGTTAAAAAGTGTGGCTATTCTTTTAAGTCCTAGAGCAAAAGATGCTGCCTCTGAAACCCCTTTCTTGGTCTCCCAGTTAGTATCACTCACTTTTTTCTTTTGTATTAGCATTTTTCTGGTTCCATAAATGCACAATTAACATAGCATTTTCACATTATGCATTATATTACAGTTAAGTGGTGCTATAGTTTGGGGTCACTTTAGCTAAAAAGTTTCATCAAAATAAAGACTAATGCTCACCGGGCTCGGTGGCTCAGCCTGTAATCCCGTGCCTTTGGGAGGCTGAGGTGAGTGGATTTCCTGAGCCCACGGGTTCGAGACCCACCTGGGCAACTTGGCAAGATCTCATCTCTATAATAAATCAAAAATTAGCCGTGCGTGGTAGCGCACACCTGTAGTTCCAGCTACTTGGAAGGCTGAGGCAGAAGGATCGCCGGAGCCCAGCAGGTCGAGGCTGTGGTGGCCGGGAGTGGCCACTGCACTCCAGTCTGGGCAACAGAGTGAGACTCCAACTCAAAAAAAAAAAAAAGACTAATGCTCAACAATAATTGTTTTGATAGGAAATAATTTTCTTTTTTGGGGTTTGTTTTAAAACCCACAACATAAAAGAACAAGATAAAGTCTGTCCAAAGTCATATGCTTCTCAGAAAGCACCCTTTTCAGAATAGAAATATTCCTTCTAAAGTGGAATGTATGAGTATTGTTAGCGGGAAAGAAGGTTCACACATTACCCAAGTTCTCAAAGCTAAAGTAAATATGACCAGTAAGGCTGGGTATGGTGGCTCACAGCACTTTGGGAGGCCAAGGTGGGAGAACTGTTTGAGCCCAGGAGTTCAAGACCAACCTGGGCAACATAGCAAGATCTTGTCTTTACAAAAAATTAAAAACTTAATTGGGCACTGTGGCGTATGCCTGAAGTCCCAACTACTTGGGAGGCTGAGGTGGAAGGATCACCTGAGTCCAGGAGGCCGAGGCTGCAGTGAGCATGACTATGCCACTGTACTCCGGCCAGGGTTACAGTAAGACCCCAACTCAAAAAAAAAAAAAGATCAATAAAATAATACAATACAAAGAACACTGAATCACTGAATAAGTGAAGGAAACCTATGAATGTTTGGAATCCAAGTCTTTAAGTAATAATGACCCTTTAAAAATTTCTTAAAATAAAAAGCAAAGTTTTCTTAAAAATCAAAGTACCTGGCCAGGCACAGTGGCTCAAACCTATAATCCCAGTACTTTAGGAGGCCAAGGTGAGAGGATTGCCTGAGCCCATGGGTTCGAGACCAGCTTGGGCAACTTGGCAAGACCTCATTTCTACAGTAAATCAAAAAATTAGCTGGGCGTGGTGGCACATGCCTGTAGCTCCAGCGACTTGGAAGGCTGAGGCTTGGAAGAATCGCCTGAGCCTAGCAGGTGAAGGCTGCAGTGGCCAGGAGCATGCCACTGCACTCTAGCCTGGGCGACAGAGTAAGACTCCCGACTCAAAAAAAAAAAAAAAAAAAAAAATCAAAATACCTTTGGTTATGCACCACACATTTATTTACTTTCACTTACTTGTATGTTTTGGTATAATCCAGCCATAAGCCACAGAGAATGGAGCCTATCATTCCAGCCACTACCAGTGTTAGCCCAATCCTTCCAGCATTCACTTCTTCTCCCTGGAAGCAATTTGCATAAGTTAATCAGACACTGCTAATTCAAATAGACTCTGCATATTCCCATACCTTTTTACAGTCAATGGAAATATTTAGATAAAATCAAGCACATAATAAGAAGAGTCAGTACATGTGTTAGAGTAAAGGAGGGCACTTGATTTTAAAACCAGAAAAAAAAAGCCTAAAATCATGAAAGAAGTAAAAAGGGAAATTTTTCCTCTATGGTTAGAAGTACAGAGATTTTTATTAGTGTAATCACTATATAATAACATTGAGGTCAACATCCAATTGCATATATGATGGTGATCCCCTAGGATTATAATACTGTATTTTAATTGTACCTTTTCTTTGTTTAGATATATCTAGATACACAAATGCCACTATGTTAAACTGCCTACAGTATTTGGTACACTAACATGCTATACAGGTTTGTAGCCTAGGAGCAATAGGCTAAACCATATAGCTTAGGTGTATAGCAGGCTATACCATG
The DNA here is from genome assembly GCA_963574415.1 of Tarsius wallacei. Lineage (NCBI taxonomy): Eukaryota > Metazoa > Chordata > Mammalia > Primates > Tarsiidae > Tarsius > Tarsius wallacei. The sequence goes on along the minus strand of CAUYQG010024180.1, from coordinate 33,716 downwards.
TAGGTATGTGTAAATATATTCTAGGATGTTCACACAACAATGAAATCATCTAATGAATTTTCAGAACTTATCCCTGTCATTAAGGCATGACTGTGATTTACAGATGTCTGAAAAAGAGGTTAATCTGATGGCTTTACATAGTATATCTGCTTTCTCCTTTCAGAAGCAAAGAGTGGTCAGTCAGAACTTGATATTTACTTCTTTATATTTATGTTGAGTTCCTGTAAAATGTTTTCTTTTCTGTATAACCAATCATATTATTTCTTCAAAAAATAAATAGGTATTGTCACAGTGATAATACTGTTCTGCTGTCCATGTTGTGTATTATTTAAATCTTTTTTTATTTTTATTTTTTGAGTCAGAGTCTTGTTCCGTCACCCAGGCTGGAGTACAGTGGCACGCTCACGGCCACCCCAGAGTCGACCTGCTGGGCACCAGCAATCCTTCTGCCTCAGCCTTCCAAGTAGCTGGAACTACAGCCATGCGCTACCACGTCCGGCAATTTATTGATTGATTGATTGATTGATTGATTGATTGTAGAGACAAGGTCTCACCAAGTTGTCCAGGCTGGTCTCGAACCTCTGGGCTCAGGCAATCCTGTCGCCTTGGCCCCCCAAAGTGCTGGGATTACAGACTTGAGCCACCGCACCTGGCCTTGTAAATCATTTAAAATGTGTTAAATAAAAATGATGGGAGGCCATTGTTCTGTACTGAGCTTCTGCACTAGGCCCAAAGACTAGACCAAACCAGAATGGTGTCACTAGTGCCAGGTGCTGTGTAATCAAACTGAACTTTAAAATGGGCTAGTTTTCCAGAAGAAAGGAGATTCGTAGCAACTAATTCATAGCAACCAATCAGAACCAACCCAGTTACCCTGTTTTAATCCTATAAGGAAAGTAACTCTCTTATAACCAAACCACTTTTTGTTTCCTGTTTCTGCTTTCTTCAGTCTTTTTCTGCCTATAAAATCTGCCTTCTCTATTCAGCTTATCAAAGCACCTTTCTAAATCTTTATATGAGATGCTCCTTCACAAATAAATCATGAATAAAAGCCAATTTGATCTTTAAACTAAATTTGTGGAAATTTTATTTTTTACAAATGTATTCTCAATTAAAACAAATGTAAATATTGTATAGTAACAATCTTTTGACTATGCAAACAAGTTTTATATTTTTAATAAAAGTTATTGGCCAGGCATTCAATATAATATAAGCAGAAGCTTACCTCATAATATGTCAATATCATTTGATTTAATAATGTTGAGACTGAATAAAATGCTCCAGTCATGATACCTACAATAATAAAGAGAAAATTATAAATGTATCATTTATCAGTTCATGAAGTGATATAAAATACTATGACAATTGTAAAAGTATAATGTATTTCTTAGACAGTTAACAAAATTAAAAACTATTGCCATTCCCTTTCAGAATGTGGACTGATCAATTTAACATCTAAATTTACTAAATATACATGATAATAGAATCCATCTTAACATTATTATTATTTAGGTTGAGATATACTGACCATAAATCATATCCTTACATACAACACTGTACATGGCAACCAATCAAGCAATGAATTGTTTACTGAGTGCCTACAATGCACTATAGACACTGAATGTTCAAAGCATAACAGAACCCCTGCTTCAGAGATCTTACCCCTGTAACAAACACTTAATAGGCAATTTGTAAGGCAAAAGTAATTAAATAATACTTTAGACAAGAACAGTGAAAACAGCTGGTTATCAGGAATCATCTGATTAGGTTTGAACCCTGGAATCTCCTTGTATGCTGTATATGAATTTAGGTAAGACTCTAAATCTAGCTGACACTTAAGCTTATTATTTCTCTCTTTATTATTAAATGCTTCAAGCATATACAATAGTATAGGGAATAACATAACAAATACACTTACTCCTCCCCCAGATTTGTCAAACATTAACATTTTGCCATCTTTGCTTCAGATTCATTTTTCAGATTTTTCCCAATCCCATTCTCTCTTCTTTCTTAAACATAAGCCTTATCTTGATCTTAGTGTTTATCATTTTATATATTACCTTACATACATATCCATAAACAATCAGAATTATTCTTTATATACTGAAACTTAATATAAGTAATATATTATTTGTATCCCTGAGCAACTTGCTCTTTTTACTCAATATTGAGGTAGTTTTGAAATTTATCCATGTTGATACTTTTTTTCTAGTTCAGTAATTTTCTCCATTTTTCCATTGTGTGACTATAATTCAGTTTAATTATCTCTAGTTCTGTTGAGAGAGGAGATAGCTAGAGAAAACCTAGGCAGACAGGCAAGGTTGGTCCCCCAGTAACAAGCTCCCTGTAAGCCTCTCAAGCTAGAGCTTAAGTACTCACTGCTGGGATAGAAAAACAACCAATCCGTTAATGCCAAGTACTGACCAATCAGCTTACCACTAGGCCCCTATCTCCTGCCGATTGGTCCTCAGTACTGACCAATTAGAATAGCTAGTGCCAACCAATCAGCTCACAGCTAGTGCTAGTCAATCAGTAATCTTAGGGCTATATAAGCACCAGGTTTCAGCTCCAAACTGGCAACCCACTCGGGTCCCCTCTCGCTGTGGGAACTTTTCTGCCCTTTCAATACATCCTGCTTTCTCACTTTCTGGCTGCCCATGTCCCTCATTCCTCCTGGATGCAAGACAAGAACCTCAACCTCAAGAGCTGCAGAAGATCGTTGGAGCTGGAGGGCCACGCACCCCAGAGGCTGGCTAGCCAGCCGATGGACCAGGAGAGCTGCTGGAAGGTGAGACTCCCAAGCTGAGACACTCTGGGGGCTAGGCTTGCCAGCTTACCAAATTGGCAACGCTCTCAGGGCTTGACTTGCTAGCCCATTAGAGCCAACACTATGGAGGCTAGGCTTTCCAGCCAACCCTCTCTGGGGCTCAGCTGGCTAACCCACTGAGCTGACACTCTCGAGGCCCAGGCTGTCCTGAAAAATCCGTATCACTGTCAATAAGCACTTAAGGGCTTTTCTAGTTTTTCACTATTTAAAACAAGAGTGTAATGAATATTATGTTTTGTTCTTATGTATAGGCATTTCTCTAAATATATATATTATGCATATATGTGTACATGTATATATATGTAGATCTGCTTGCTCTTCAAAGTAGCTGTATCCATTTATACTACCAGCAGAGTTCCTGTTGTTCCACATGTTGTCAAATTTGTTCGCACCAGATTTTTAATTTTTTTGTCGATTTGAATGTGTGTGATATTGTATCTTATCCCAGCTTTCATTTCTATTTCCTTAACACTAGTAAGTTTGCACATCATATTTGAACAATACACACACATAGATGCCTTCTGCTTTCCTTGGATGGTTTGGGCTTTTCTTTTCGATTTGTAAGCCTGGGTAACAGAGTGAGACTCCAACTCAAAAAAAAAAAAGTTATTTTTATAGTAGATACTAACCCTTTGTTGACTGTATGTATTGCAGACATCTTCTCATAGTCTAGGTCTTGTCTTTAGTCTTTACACTTTTAAAAAGTGTCTTCTTAGAAAAGACAATTATTTTAATGTAATAATGTTTATCAATTTTGGAGGGGTTTATGTTTTTTGCAATAAGAAATTATTTAAGAATACTAAAGATGGTCTCCTGGGTTTGTTTCTAAAACTTTAAAGTTCTGACCTTTACTCTTTGGTCTCTAATCCATTATAAAACATTTTAACTCATGGTACCATATAGAGACCTAATTTTACTTTACTTTTTCCATATGGATAATCAATTATCTTCAGACAATTTAGTAAGTATTTTTTCCTTTTCCAAACATAAGGTTCTCATATATGTATAACAAGCTAGTTATCTGAGCTGTTTGCAAATATTCTAGATTTTTCTTTTCTAGGCATGGCCATGTGACTTTAAATGTAAGGAAAAGTGACATTCCCTGTTTTCTGCCTTAGTAATCATGGAAGCATGTACAGAAATGTCAGAATGGATCTCTTAGTAATTCTAATTCATACTGGATGTGCAGCATTGGCAAGAAATAAACTTTTGATGTGTTAGTCCACTAAAGTTTTCTGGTGAGGTTTCATTGCTGTAATATAACCTATCCTACACCAAGCAAAATACAGGGGTAGATCTCTGGGCTCTCTGTTGTGTTTCAGTGATTGGACTGTCTATCCCTTGCTATTAATGCCATCTTAATTACAATAGTTTTAAAAACCTTGACACCCAAGAATGAGTCCCTCATCTTGTTCTTCACCCAAATTATTTTTGTTGTTCTTGGTCTTTATTTCTCTCATAGGAATTTTACAATTAGTTCCATTACAATCCCCGTTTAAACTGGAGATTGTAGGATGAAGCCAAAAAAACTTGTAAGCAAAACTCATCAAAAACACCCACTTCCCACTGAGTTCAGGAATGCACCTGGACCAGGGTGGGTTACCATGGGAAGTTGAGGATAACAAATGAAGCCCATGCTCAGTCCTGAGTGTACTCTACTGCGCTGCACCTTATGGTGATTTTGAATCTATTCCAGACTGGAATAAAGACCAGAAGGGTTTGAATTAAGAGTCAGAGTAGCAAAGAATACTGTGTTGTCTCAATCTAGAATAAGGTATTTGTCTGAGTTTTAGATAGCAAATAGCAATAGTTTTCCAAAAACTGACCTTAAAAAAAACACAAAAACTTAAGACCATTTGATTCCTGAGTTTTGCACATTACATATACAATCCCAAAAATCCATCCTAGGAGTGTTATTCCTTATCCAGACTATCCCACGCAAGACAGCTCCAAGCTAATATATATTACAGTAAGCATGGAGGTGGGCAGGTGTGTATCCAACAAGTGTGATGTGACCTTCACTCAAACATTAGGATCTCTAGCTCTGTGCTCCTTTGGTGAAGAACATGAGGTTGAGAAAATTCTTCAACTTTACTATAGAATACTGTTAACTCTCCTCAGTGTTTCCCAACTCCTTCCTTATAATCCCTTCAACAAATAAACATGTTTAATTTCCTAAGCAGAATCTGTATCTGGCTTTTTCATCAATTGAAATCTACAACTGTCATTTGTTAATACAGTAGTCTTGAAGATTAACTGGCATCATTATACTCTTGAGCTTTCTGTAAACATGGTATATCCCTTTATTTAAATTATTTAGGTCTTCTTTTAGCCTTTCAATGTTTTATAACTTTCTCTATAAGGTTCTTTTGGTATATTTATTCCAAGACATCTTATAGTTTTAGTTGCTATTATAAAAGATAGCTTTTCATAGGGATGTAATTCCTAGAAATATATAAGAATGCAGTTAATATTTTCATTGCTAGATACCTAGTAATTTTGCTTAACTTATTCTTATTAGTTTTAATAGCTGTCTTCAGGTTCTCTTGCATTATCTTGATATGTGGTCAGCAAACATACTCTGTAAAGGACCAGATAGTAAATATTTTTAGTTTTGTAGGCCATATGCTGTCAATACAACTACTCAATTCTGCCCTTGTAGTTTAAAAGGAGCTATAAACAATATGTAACCAAATAATACTTTATTTATGAAAACAGGCAATGGCCAGATTTGGTGACTTCTGATATACATAACCATATTATCTGTGAATGTAACATATTTTTTCCTACATCTTTAAAATTAAAATCTTTTTCCTTATACCTTTTATTTATTTATTTTTCTTGTGTTATTGAGTCAGCTAGGACTTCTGGATGCTGAACATAAGTGGTAACTAGGCATCCTTATCTTAAAGAATGTTTCTTACTAATTTTTAAGAGTAATGGTTCTAAGGTTTGCTGTAGAGTTATTAAAGATACATTGTATCAGGTTCAGAAAATTCATTTGTCTTCACAGTTTGCTAAGAGTCTTTAATTAATGGCTATTGAATTCTATCAACTGCTTTTTCCTCAGTTATTGGGTTTTTTTCTTTGCTCCATTACTACGGTAAATTATATTCATAAATTTCTAATACTGAATCATTTTTCACTCCTTAGATAAACCAAACATGGTCAGGATGTAACTTTTTTTTTTTGAGTTGGAGTCTTACTCTGTTGCCCAAGCTAGAGTGCAGTAGCACGCTCACGGCCATCCCAGCGTCAACCCGCTGGGCTCAGGTGATCCTTCTGCCTCAGCCTTCTAAGTAGCCAGAACTACAGGCACGCACTACCATGCCCGACTAATTTTTGATTTATTGTAGAGACGAGGTCTTGCCAAGTCGCCAGGGCTGGTCTCGAACCCGTGGGCTCAGGCAATCTACTTGCCTTGGCCTCCCAAAGGCGGGATTACAGGCTGAGCCACGGAGCCCGTCCCAAGATGTAATATTTTTTATTTTACTTTAACTTTATTTTTTTCTGAAAAAAAATAAAGATGCTCCAGTCTGGGCATCTCACTATCACCCAGACTGGAGTACAATGGCACAATCACAGCTCATCGCAGCCTCAAACTCCCGGGCTTAGGTGATCCTTCTACCTTAGTCTCTTGAGTAGCTAGGACTATAGCTCAGCTAATTTTGTTTTTTCATAGAAATGAAGTCTCACTATGTTGCCGAGGCTGGTCTCAAACTCTGGGGCTCAAGCGACCCTCCTACCTTGGCCTCCCAAAGTGCTGGGATTGCAGGTATGTGCCACCATGCCCAACCTATTATTTTATTAAATTGTTGGACTGGGTTTGCTAATATTTTATTTTGGATTTTTACATCTAGGCTTACCAGTAAAATTAGCCTATCATTTGTCATATTATTCTTGTCAGATTTTGATCATCAAGGTTTCATTAGCCTCAAAAAATAAGTTGCAGATGATAACAGTAACTGCCTCTGGGAAGGGGAACTGGGTGACCTGGAACAGAGATGAGGGAAAGACTAACTCTTCATTGTATAGCCATAGTACCTTTTAATTTTCATACTACACGCATGCATTATCTACTTGTACAATTAAGTAAAATTTAAAATTAAGAAAAAAAGAATCCCTTTCTTCATTTATAAAATGGAGTAATAATCTTTCTATCTCAAAAGTTTTTTGGAGAATTAAAGGAAATAATATACATGGAAGGCCTTTAAGAATCCCAAACAATTAAACAAATTTTAACCTCATCATGCATGTATAATCAAGTACTAAGTGATGTGACAGCAATGACATAAAGACTTCATAGAGATCTGAATGTGCAGAAATGTTCAGAGAAGTCACCATCTAAGACCTTCGCTTGTGCCGTTTTCCCCTTCCCCTTTGTCTACCCAATTCCAACCCATTCTTCAAGTCCCAGCTTAACCATCGCCTTCTGTGAAGCTGTCTGTCAGTCTTAGCTCTTCCCTCCATTCATCCTTTCCCAATGGTGTATCTTGAAGGCCTTTAGCATGGCATACAACTTCTCTTGTGCTATCTTTTTGATAAATATTTCCCTCATTGTTGCTTACTTTTAAAATGTTTATCTTATCTACTCAATTGAATGATAAATTACTTATGGGCAGAAATTACATACGTGCCTTTTTCTAGCCCACACAGCATCTAGAGCACTATTGTACACTTAGTTGGGTACTTGATAGCAATTGATGGAGTAACTGAATACAAGAATAAATAGCAAAATGAACAATAAGTAAGGTAAACATTAAGATGGCTCTTATAGGATTGCTTAAGGAAAAAAAGGAGGACGTTTCAGGTTAAAAAAAAAAATACTAGCACAAAATCACAGAGACTAGAATTAACAAACAGTTTATATGCATGTGAAGTTATTTCTGTGTGTCTAAGTGGGTGTGTCTATGACACAGGGTTGATTATAAGTTTGGCTGAAAGAGAATTTTGTATTGGAAAGCAATGAGAGATAAAAGAATGGTAAGAAAAAAACCACACTAGGCCAGGCATGGTGGCTCATGCCTATAAACCCAGTACTTTGAGAGGCCGAGGTGGGAGAATTGCTTGAGCCCAGGAGTTCAAGACCAGCTTAGGCAAAAGATGTCATTTCTACAAAAAATAAAAAAAATTAGATGGACATGGCGGCATGCACCTGTAGTCTCAGGGACTCAGGAGGCTGAGGTGGAAGGATTGTCTGAGCCCAGGAAGTTGAAGCTGTGGTGAGCTGTGATGGTGCCACTTCACTCCAGCCTGGGTGAAAGAGTGAGACCCCAATTAAAAAATAACAATAATATTTTGTTCTAATATATAACAGTAAGCCACTGTATTTTTTTCTACATCCTAGTTAGGAATTTTAGGTTTAACCTAGAAAGGGGGTGCAATCAGCAAAATGAAGAAAAAGAACTATGGCATTTTAAAGTATTTAAGGATGAGATGATTCCTAGGTATTTGGGGGGGGGGGGGAGTTGTTTGTTTTTACATATTCCAGGAAAAATGTGGGGGAAACAGAGAAAGCAAGAATGGCAAAATGTTGATAATTGCTAAAGCTGGGTGATGGCACAGACAGGTGATAGGTCCATGGAAGCTTATTAGATTAAATATTCTACTTTTGTGATTAACAATTTCCACTAAAAAAAGGAGGAACTAATATTGGCAAAAAGTTAAGAGTTCAGGACTTAACCTTTTGCAACTTGCAACACATTCATGTACTAGGGTGTGTACCCCCACATGATATGAAAAAGAGAACAACAGTTAGTGACTTCTGGAGGCAAGTATGACAGAAATAGGGAGTGTTGGCTGATGTAAATGGTGTTGTTATACAAAACAAAGAACACACTGTCAGAAAACCATGAAAAGAACCAAGTGTGTTGATCTGCAGTGAAAGCTACCAATTTAGGGTGAATATGTCAGCTAACCTAAAAGATCTAGAAAAAGAATTTAAAAAAAAAATTAGAACTGGTAGCCGGGCATGGTGGCTCACACCTATAATTCCAATGCTTTGGGAGGCTGAGGTAGAATGATTATTTGAGTACAAGAGTTCAAGATCAGCCTGGGAAATGAAACCTTATCTCTACTTGGAAGGCTGAGGCAGGAAGATTGCTTGAATCCAGGAGTTAGAGGCTACAGTGAGCCATGATCAGGCCACACTCCAGCCTAGGCAACACAGTGAGATCCTCACTCAAAAACAAAACAAAAATTAGAACTGGTCAAGGTGACCTCCTCAATGTCTAGTTTTGATTGAGTAGTTTGTACAGGGTCAAAGAAAGAAACTGTTGATAGCATTTTCCATATGCTTATGTCAGTCATAACTATAGTTCATAAATGGCCTGAAATACTCTATGAGAACTCACAAAAGAAGACAGCATCTCTCTGAGAACTACTATTTATTTTAAAACCATGTAAGAAAATCCACCCTGGATTTTTTTGTACTTAGTTCAAAATAAAATTTCAAGACTATTCTATAATTATTTTTACAGTCAACAAACCAATCTCATTAATTATTAATAAGTTCAAGCAACCTGGTTAAATTAGAAGAATCCACAATGAACAAAGGTTTATACAGACATCAAACAAAATATAAGAAAACCACTTACCATAGGTGATCAACAGAAGGACAAAAGGAATGTTTCTAAACAGGTTCCTTATTGATTTCTTATAGGAGTACTCTTCAGGGGGACTGTCTTGAAGAGCTGCTTGAGCCTGACTTGGTGGATACTGAGGTTTCTCTTTGAATGCTGGAAATATACATGAAAAGGAATATATATATAATATATATAATGCATTGTGGTATATATTATGATATATAATTAATTGTATATATCTTTCTTAGTGAACAGACCAGATTTAGCTTAATTTTGAAAGTCTTTCACAGTGAGGTTTTTCATTTTCATTGATGTCAAAGTGAAAGATAGTTTGTCATTATCCTCTCAGTCCCCTGAAACTGACTAAAACTCAGAGATCTGGCCAAGTCACATAACTTAACTGCAAAATCATCAATAATATGCCATGACCTTACCCACTGGTTATTCCATTTCTACTTAAGCAAGATTACTTTATACTACATCAAATACTCAACAATCGTTTTTTTTTTTCCAGATTTAAAATAAATTTTTTTATTTTAAAGATGTGGGGTACAATTCAGGGTTAGGTATACAAATGTTCATTATGCAGGTACCCTTGTTGATGAGGTGCCCCCCCCCCCCCGCTGGCAGTTTCCCACTCCCACTATTGCCAATCTTGACCCTTCCCCCAACTCTGCTGGTGGTTTTCCACTACTGCCAATTCCTTTCTTATAGTATTATGATAATTGTTCAAGGTCCGCTTATGAGTGAGAACATGTGGTACTCAGTTCTTTGTTTCTGTGATAGATCACTGAGTATTATAGAGTCTAAGTTCATCCAAGTTGCTGCAAAGTTCATAATTTTGTCCTTCTTTATGGCTGCATAATATTCTATTCTTTTTTCCCCCTTAATTTTAAAGATGTGGGGTATAATTCAGGATTAGGTATACAAGTGGTCATCATACAGGTAAAGTTTGGGCCTCCCTTTGGTTCTCACTTTGCCTGGCTTGAGATCAGGTACCCTTATTGATGTCGTGTCCCCCCATCACCCCTACCCCAGAATAATCCTATTTTTCTTTTTTTTTCTTTTGAGTTAGAGTCTCACTCTGTTGCCCAGATTGGAGTGCAGTGGCCGCTCCCGGCCACCGCAGCCTCAACCTGCTGGGCTCCGGCAATCCTTCCACCTCAGCCTTCCAAGTAGCTGGAACTACAGATGCGCGCTACCACACCCAGCTAATTTTTTTGATTTATTGTAGAGATGGGGTCTCACTAAGTTGCCCAGGCGGGTCTCGAACCCGCAGGCTCAGGCAATCCACTCACCTCAGCCTCCCAAGGCACGGGATTACAGACTGAGCCACCGAGCCCAGCATAATCCTATTTTTCAATTCAGTTCAATTTGTTCTTAGAGGTAAATATCAGACATAAGCAAGCCAATATACTATTGAACTTTTAGAGGACTGTCTTGAGTTAGTAACTATTTTCTTCTAAGATTTGATATAAAGTTTATCATGTGATTTGATTACACCTCTGAAACTGAAAAAGTCCAGGTGGATTCATGAAAGCAGAGCTAGGTCTTTTGTGCTGACTCACTCGAGATGCATATGGAAAGTATAAGGATAGAGTTAAGAGACATTAAAGTGTGGTATATGGTATGTGATGCAGTAAGTTTTAGCACTGTCCGTTTCTAGTTAGAGATTTCACAGCCTTCTCAGTCAGACATCTTGACATCACCCTTTTGCAGGGCAGGAAAGGATCTATAACTTCCCACAACAGCTGACTAGTGAAATTTCTGTAGGATTAGGCTAGCCCAAAGTCAAGACTAACGGATAGAAAAGCTAAACTGCCAAAATTTGTGACTGCGAAATTAAAATCTAGTCTTTGAATTGACTCAAAACTGTAAACTACTGGCTCAAACTTTCTTTCTTTCTTTCTTTTTGAAATAGAGTCTCACTGTGTTGCCTAGGCTGGTCTTGAACTATTGGCTTCAAATGATCCTTCCCACCTCAGCCTCCCAAAGTGTTGGGACTACAGGTCTGAGCCATCACATCTGGCCATTTTTTAAAACTACAACAGAAGGAAAATACTGTATTTCATTGAATCCAGGATACTCTGATGCTTGCACTCAGTGATTTTGCCAGTATCAACAGAAGGTTTTCATATGACCATGTATAGATGACCACAAATATTAGATGCCATTGATTATGAAAGGCATCTTGATTTCAGAGTTTTCATGAAAAAGTACACCTTCATATTAATGAAACAGGGTAAATTCGAAGAGAAAAAAAGTAACTGGATTATGATAAAGTAGTATTTTTTAGACAATTATGATTTCTTATTTTTCCTTCTCGCTTTCTTTTTTATAGTGGTAATTTCTTCCTTCCAACAAGAAAGTCCTACTTTGTAGTTTTTGAGTGGGCTAGATCTGATGAACCTATCAACTGGAATCATTTGAAAATTTAAAAATAATACAGATTTTGAGATTCCACCCAAGGCTCAATGAGTCAGAATTTCCAAGATGAACCATGAGATCCTTTTAAACACAAAACTCCCCAAAAGCAAAACTCACCCCAAGCCAGCCAGGTTTAAGAATCAGTGGGAAAGAAATAATTCTTAAAATGTCCATGAAAGACTGTAATTTTCTAATTTTACTGTTTGCTGCTAAAAATTTTGAAAAATTAAAGTTCATTGCTGACTAAAATGTTCATTGTGATATTAATTAAAATTTATCAAACTAAAACATACTTCTGTTTTTACAGATCTCACAACTAATTCAGAGGAGCTTTAACTCATAAATATTTGCTTTTTAATATCCTTACATTGAAGACTGGTAGACACAAAACGTTTAAGATGCTGTAATTCCTCCTCTCCCTTTCACCCTTGCACTGTGAGGATGTCTGTTGTCCTTTCCTGAAAGTCTCTTTGTATCCTAGTTAGATAAGAGATATCTCTTTTTATTAACATTGGTAATGTAGAACTTACACAGTTATAAAACAAAGTTTCAGAATGTAAAAACTATGCTTACAAAGTAGTCATGGGTATTTAATGAGTCTTAAGTCTCTTACTTAGGCTTTTACCTACTATGGTAAAATAAGTCTAAATGGCCCAAATCTGAACTCAAATGCAAAAATGAAAATAATTCTTACCCAACTTTAACGCCATTAGATTTATTTTCTGAATACAAGTGTTACCTTTTAGCAATCAAACTTTCTTTTGGCAAAAACCAAGCCTGTATCTACCAGCTATATGCTGTAGTAAAGTAAGACTTAAGTCTACTAAAGAAAAAGTGGAACAAAAAACTATCGGTTTATGCTCTTGTTTACAGTGAACTGCTACTTTCAAAGGATAAAATATGATCTTTTTCTTCTTTGAAATTGAAAAATAATAGCCTTCTACTATCTTCTCCTCACCAACAACTTGTGCCAATAAAATAACTGACTATTGAAGCAGTTATTCTCCATCCCTGACATTAGGCATATAAAGCAGCCAAAGTATTCTTATACCGCATTCAAATTTTTCCTCCTGCGATAAAAAAAGCAAGTCTATCGCTGTTTAGAACCACTTAATACTTTTACAAATCTGATTATAACATTATTTTTTTATTTTATTACTTGTCCCTGTGTGACTCAAGCATATATTACACATATCACCTTATATGACAAATGTCTGCATCCTGGCTCACTGTATGACTTTGAGAAAGTCAACTCCTATATCTCAACTTTAGCTTTCTCTAGCTGGGCATGGTGGTTCATGCCTGCAATCCCAGCACTTTGGGAGGTGGAGGCGAGAGGGCTGCCTGAGCCCAGGGGTTCGAGACCAGCTTGGGCAACATGGTGAGACCGCATCTCTACATTTTAAAAAATTAGCTAGGTGTGGTAGCACACGCCTATAGTTCCAGCTTCTTGGAAGGCTGAAGCAAAAGGATCACCTAAACCCAGCAGGTCGAGGCTGCAGTGGTTGTGAGCATGCCACTGTACTCCAGCCTGGGCAACAGAGTGAGACTCTGACTCAAAGGAACAAAAACAAGAAAAAAACTTTAGCTTTCTCATCCATAAAATGGATATAACAATAACAAGCTGTTATGAGGATTGCATGATATAATGTATGTAAGGAAATGTTGTGACTATAGAGTAGTACACAAAAGATATCATCCTTTTTGAGGAATATTTATATCAAAAAATCAGAGACTTTGCCTCAGGAGCATGAAATTTTTATCAACTAAGTAAATCGTATTTCTGCTAAAAGTTTATAGCCTATACATATACTGTACATCTTGAATATAAGAATCAAAAGTAAAATTATGTATACAAGTTATATACTCATGTGTTTAAGTACATTAATATTTCATATTTTTATTGTGATTACTTTTGGTTTCTCCCGTCCCTCATTTTAGTGAATCATGAAAGGATTTTAATCAACATGCTTGGGTTAAATGATACAATTTACTGCTCTGCTGCACAAGAACAGCTTTTAAATACAACAGCATTAGCGCTTATGTAACAATTTGAAATGGAACAAAAATAAAGTTTAGTAAAAACGTAAATATTTTTATATATAGCATTTTATATAGAAAGATCATCTAGGCTTACATCTGACCTTCAGTGTCTACTGTGACCTTGGGCAAATTAGGTTTAAATTCTGTGCCTGTTTTTTTCATCTATAAGATAGGGTTGCGAGGACTTAATGAGACATAGCATGTAGTATGCCTTAAAACATGTTTGGCACATATCAGCCAACCAAGTGTTAGAAGCTATAACAGAGTACTCTCAATAGAAATGGGGTATTAGTGTGAAATTCAGTGGAAGGTTTGGGTTAATTCCTGGGAACACAAGATGGATTATACTCATATAAGTTCCATGAGGGAGATGAACAGGGTTACATTGTGTGAATCTTCAAGACAGTATTTTAGGAAGACAGCTGAATATCAATTCAGCACACATTGCTGAAAAGCATCAGCAAAACTAAATTATTTTAAAAGCATTTTATTGGACTTTCAAAGTAATTATGGGTAGAATTTAGAGGGAAGTGGGATTCATCTCTTAGTAACTAAATTAAGCAACTTTAGGTAAGGAAAGATTTTTTAAATAATCAAAATTTTCCTTAATAGCAAATATTTAGGTATGTGGAAAACAAGTATATTTTCCATTTAAATGTCACAATTTTCAACTTAAGACTTATATATCACAACTGAATATTATTGTCTTTTTCGTACTGTGCTTGTTTTAAAATTATAGGCCACCAGGCAAACTTGACAAAGAGCTCTTTTTTCTTATTCTACTTTTCCCGTTGTTTTCCCCCATTTCTACGTCCACTCTCTACTCCCTAAGCCATGAGTATACAATTAAGTATATATAAGGAGCGCTCTTAATTTTTCAAACAAAAGGTGGTTGACATGTCAGTGGTCACACTTACTATTATCATTCTTTGTCCCCTCCTTCAACAAATAAAAATCTTATATTTATCGTCATTTAAGTGTACATACATTGTATGTGTAATTTCATATCTATACATATATGTAATTTAATACTCTCTCACTTCTTCCAAAGAGACAAGCACTTGAAGATAACTTTTAAAAAAGGAAAACCAGAATTTATGTAAAGAAATGTAAATAATCAAAAGAAAGAGAATTTTATACTTTAAAAATTCCTACTGTTAATGGAAGATCCACTCATACAAAATGTATATAAACTGCATTTCCCATTTCATTTATCAAATCAAATGATACCAGAAAGGCAGATTTGAGAGTTTAGGTGTGTTTTTTTAAATAAAATGATTTTAAAACTTTAGTAAACTGCTAAAATACTACGGGTATGATTTGTCCTTTTTAGTAGTCTGAACATCACAAAAATGCCACTCTGTGACTAACTAAAACCAAAACCAACCATAAGTAGATTAGACAAGTCCGAATACTTCATACACTACCAAGAGAACATTCTGTTCATCATTATTAAGGGAAATTAAGTATGTGGGCTGAGCTTCCTATACCTCGATCCTGCAGTTCATCTACCAAGGCAGTCTCTAATGAAACATTCTAGAGTCTTCAGCATAAATTCCTTTGAAAACTGAAGATTTCATATCTGGAGATCATAAAATGTGAATTTTTCATTACTATTATAGCCATGGTAAAAACTAATATATAAATTTAAAACACCCCAACTATAATGCAGTTCATACATTTCAATGATTTTAAAAATGGCCTTTCAACTTTATAGTGCCTTTCCTCTTCTAATCAATTTAAGCTCTATTGAGTGCCTAACGGGCAATATTATAGTTATGTTAGCAACTATATTACTTAAATAAACCTTACCTATCCTTTTCCCTGAAGTCAAAACCGTTTCCCATTAAAATTAACTTTGAAAGGCAGACCTTTCCAAAGCTTCTTCCAAACTGATGATGGCTGCTTGCAGCTGATTTTGACTGACTGCTTCAAGAGACAGACCCCGACGAGAGGACTCAGTGATGAATGGTAGCAGCTGTGCTCTGCTGGAGCTGGCCTAACAAGCAGATAGTTGCCACAGTTTGAAATTCTGCTGAACAGCTGGCTGCTGCCCAAGCCCATTCACTGGTCAACATTTTAAGATCCAATTAATTGCTAGATTGGTAATCCTTGGGAAAATTTATCATTATAAGGAAGGCCATAGCCTATCTGTGCCATTTTAAAGCATAACAAGAACTCATTCCTGATCAAGTAAGCATTAAGATGCAGACCATGTAGACGAATATGGGAAAGCAGGTAATATGTTTGAAACCAGCAGTTATCAAGAAGAAAAGTTAGTAGAAAGATAAATGAGATGAATTAGTCTTCAACCCCTTTATAATATTAAAATAGATGTAGTGGACCACAACATATCCCTAAGGTTGCAGCATTCAGTACCTGAGCAATATAGTGCATGACGAGAATGAAACAAACAAATAGCATTTGAGATATTACCAATAACATTCTTCAGGGACAGTTATTTTTAAATTTCTGTCATGCATCTATTTAAGCTTTAGGGGAAATAATTCACTTACCAATTGCTGTTAAGATAAATAAAAGTGTAGCAATAGCTGATGTTCCATAAAACATGGTGCTTATATTACAAGCCAGGAGATTTGTGTCATTCTGAGTGTTGGGCACTAAAACTGGTGGTAGCAAAAAGCCAACTGCAGTTCCAAGCTGTAAAATAAGCAGTTCTGTTAACTATTTTCATTAGGGAAAAAAGTAAACATTGGCAATTAATAGAACATAAAGAGGATGGCTACTTTTCTTTAAAGGTGCTTTGTAAACTAAAATACTATGTTCTAATGTTTTTGTTACTATTGTACTGTTAAAGAGAAATTGCTGACCAATACCTTTCCTATTCAAAAAACATTTACTGAGTTCCTACTATCTGAATGATGCTGCTATAAAGCATCATTCTGCTATAAAGCAAAAAACACATGTAAATCATATTATTTGATAAGGGTGTAGTATTCAGAATATATATAGAACTCTTAAAACTAGACAACAAAAAGACAAACATCTCAATTAAAAAAACGGGCAAAGGACTTGAATAGACATTTCCCAAAGATGTACAAATGTCCAACAAGCATATAAAAAATGCTCAATATTTTTAGTCATTAGGAAATGCAAGTTAAAATTATAATGAGATGTCACTTCACATCTAGTAGGATGGTAGTAATAATAATTTAAAAATCAATGGAAAATAACAAGGGTTGGCAAGGATGTAGAGAAATCAGAACCTTGTACACTGCTGGTGGGATTGTACAAGCCATTATGCACAACAGTTTAGCAGTTTCTTAAAAAATTCAACACAGAATTAACATGTGACTTAGCAATTCCACTCCTAGTTATATACCCCAAAAACTGAAAGCAGGTATTCAAACAAATAATTATATATGAATATTCTCAGGAGCCCTATTAGCAATATCCAAAAGATGGAAATAACCCAACTGTCTACTAACTGATAAACAGATAAACAAAATATGGTATATCCATACAATGAAATGTTATTCAGCTATGAAAAGAAATTAAGTACTAATATAGTGCTACAACTTGGATGATGTTTGAAAACATCCTAAGTGAAAAAAAGCCAGATACAAAAGGTCACATATTGTATGATTCCATTTATATGAAATACCTAGTTTGTAAATCCATAGTAAGAGAAGGAAGATTAGTAGTTGCCATGGGCTAGAGGAGGGGGGAATGAGGAGTGACGTGACTATTTAGTGGATGCGAGGTCTTCTTTGAGGGGGTGGATGAAAATGTTTTGGAACTAGAAAGAGGTGATGATTGCAGAACACTGTAAATGTACTAAATGCCACTAAATTGTATACATTAAAATGGTTAATTTTGTTATGTGAATTTCACTTCAATTAAGAAAAATATGATTGAATATGATAATCACAAGAGAAATAAAATAAAAAATATTAGGAGATTCCATGGAGGAAGATATGATTTTTGGAGGGATGGGGTGGGGAGGAAGGGGCCAAGAAAGGTTTTAAGGAGACTGAGGCAAAGATAGTAATACTTATCAAATATTTCATTTGCTCCCTTACAAAAAAGCTGGATGGAGAGAATTAAACAAGTCATTTACAAGAGACTGTGGTAATTTAGAACTGTGATAGAGATGCAGAGGGTGCCAAGACTGGGGAGATCATGTAATTTATCATCTATAACAGAACAGTGTTCAGAGTGAAAGTGACTCCATTAGCAATTATGCCAGACAACAGACGGACACCTGGACTACCCCAGCAAACTGGGACATATGATCACCTCAACTAAGAGAGTACTTTAGAGGAGTACCAAGTATAGACTTGGGGTTCAGGAAAAGTTCCTGGAGGAGCAAAGATCTGAATAACAAATTGGAGTTAGCCAAGTGAAGGGAAAGTGTTCCAAGTCAGAGGACATTATATACAAGGCCAGGAGGCAGACACCGTGACCTTGTGAGGAACTGTAAACATGCACAGTTTGACACAGGATGGAGAAAGAATATGTGTGTGGGAATGCGGGTTGTAGAGAGAGATGAAGTGGAAGGGTTGGCAGGAGGCAGATCTGAAGAGACTCGTCTGTTACATTAGAGTGTTTGAATTTTATCTTAAGGACAACAGGAAGCCACTGCAGGGGGTAAGGAAGTGCCCAGAACAGGTGTGCACATTGTAAAGACCATACAGGATGAATGTGGAAAACAGAAGGAAGAGAGCAAGGGCTGCAGATGGGGAGATAGTTATCAATTCTAGATGAGAACTGTGGGTGGCCCAAGCTAAGATAGTGGCAGTAGAGGTAAAGGGGAGCTAGGAAAAAGCAAATTTTGAGTGATGTGTTCCTAAGAGATACTAAAAGAGAAATGTCCAGCTAGCCAGCATCATATTCTTATGGAGTGCCTACAATGTGCCAGGTACTGTAATGAATGCTGGTGATACAATTGTGTACATTCAGACCATATGCCTATTTTCATGAAACTTACAATCTAATGGAGGGATGAGAGATAAAAATAGATAACAACATAAAAACATATAAATATGTAAATAATAAACACCAGACTGATAAGTGCTATAAGAATTAAAGCATAATAATGCAATATTATTGATATTTTAAATGATTTTAAATTGAGAGATGGTGGCAATAAAAATATAATCATGTTATCCTAGGAGGAAGAACATTCCAGGCAGAAAGAATGCTTCTGCAAAGGTCCTTAGCAAGTACAAACTTAGTGTTGTTTAAAGACAGCATATCAGTAAAGCTTTGTAATTCAGAGTCATGAATTTACATTTTACTTTAAGTATTATGGGGAATCACTGGCCAAGTTCAAAGCAGGGCAATGACAAGCTTTCTATAATGTTAGGCATATAAAGGCCAATACAGTTAAATTTTTTATAGGTAATTTTCAAAGCAAGATAACAAGGTGGTTACTCTTTTAGTTTTTAAAGTCCTGTCCTTTTAAAAAATCGAAAACTCTTTTCAATCCCAAGCTGCTTCATATCTTTTTTTTTTTTTTTTTTTGAGTTGGAGTCTCACACTGTTGCCCAGACTGGAGCGTAGTGGCACGCTTCTGGCCACTGCAGCCTCGATTTGCTGGCTCCGGCAATCCTTCCGCCTCATCCTTCCAAGTAGCTGGAACCACAGGCGCGCGCTACCACGCCTGGCTAATTTTTTTTGATTTGTTGTAGAGATGAGGTCTCGCCAAATTGCTCAGGCGGGTCTTGAACCCGCGGGCTCAGGCAATCCACCCACCTCAGCCTCCCAAAGCGTGGGATTACAGGCTGAGCCACCGAGCCCGGCTTGCTTCATAGTTTATGATTCTCTTCAGTTAAAGACCTGGCAGTGGCTGGGCTCGGTAGCTCAGCCTGTTATTCCAGCCCTTTGGGAGGCCGAGGCGAAAGGATTGCCTGAGCCTGTGGGTTCGAGACCAGCCCAGGCAACTTGGCGAGATCTCGTCTCTACAATAAAATTTTAAAAAATTAGCCGGGCATGGTAGCACGCACCCGTAGTTCCAGCAACTTGGAAGGCTGAGGTGGAAGTATTGCCGGAGCCCAGCAGGTTGACGCTGGGATGGCCGTGAGTGTTCCACTGCACTGCAGCCTGGTCGGTGGAGTGAGACTCCAACTCTTTAAAAAAAAAAAAAAAAGACCTGGTAGCACAGATTGGTAGCTAAAAGCTAGGATTCAGGAACCAAATAAACTTAAGTATGAATATCACCCCCGAATAGCTGTGTGATCTTCGGAAAATAACTTCATCCCTTCAAGTCTATTTCTTTATATATAAAATGGGAAGCCTAATAGTTGCTACTATATAATATTAAATTGAATGACACAATTCATGTAAAGCACTTAGTATGTTGTCAGTCTCTAGGTGAGTGCTCAATAATGTTGAATATTATAATGAATGATCACTTCATAACATAGGCTGAAAATGTATAATTAGGAGTCATGAGCAACTATACAGCTACTGGAGCCAAGAAGGGGATAACACCTAAGGAGAATGTGGGATGAAGGCCCAGAGGTATGCTGTATGAGTAAATGTTTCCATGTATTACTGATAAAATAGATAATGCACAAAAATGGAGTTGATTAATATTTTTGTCATGCTTAATATAATTTTGAATATAATTTTGCAAATGTGAAATGCTTTAAGAAAGCAGCTTCTATCCAAAAAATACAGATGCCACCATCTAAAGTATCAGTCATGAATTATTTTGGACACACAACTATAGTTATAACTACCCAATCTTCTATGTTTTTAGATAAAGGAAATTAATATAGAGCAGTAAGCATGTAGAGTTAGTCTTTTAATGTATTTTAAATAAATCTTGAGAGGCTGGGTGCGGTGGCTTACCCTGTAATCCCAGCACTTTGAGAGGCTGAGGCAGGAGGATCGCTTGAGCCCAGGAGTTCAAGACCAGCCTGGGCAACATAGCAAGACCAAATCTCTATTTTAAAAAATTTTAAAGAATCAATCAGTCAATCTTACTGTGATCTTGAGTGTTAGACAAAGTAAAAAAGTAACATTCTTTTGTTACATAGCTACATGTAGCAACATACAGAGAGAGAGAGAGAGAGAGAGAGAGAGAGAGAGAGAGAGGTGTGAAGTTTTTGGTGTACAGATTTTTAACCAGATTCCCCTCAAGCTGAATGAACACATAATATAATTTACATAAAGTGTTTTAGGACCCCACATGCAGAATTTAAATTACAATAAAAGAATCAGTCTGCAATTTAAAAAACACATGCACACAAAATATCCCACCTAGAAACACTACTTGAATGCTAATGGAATTTGAACCTATGGTGTTAGGAAAGACTAGGTAATTTCTTAATGGATACTTGGCAAATTAAGCTACCTTTTTACAAAGGATTCCATGATCTGCGATTTGTTTTGCAGATTGGACTCAGCAAGTCTAATCACCACATTTACTTAGCAATCATTTTAAAGTGACCCTCAAGTACTAGGCATTGTGCTGACTGCTAATAAAATAACAAAGAAGCTGCTCGCTGATTGCTAATATATAAAATAACAAAGGAGCTGCTCACAATGACCTCTCAAAATGGAAACCATTTTTCCAGAATCCAACACCTTCCTTTCACAAAGAATACACAAAGAATGGCAAAAATAAAACCTACCCAAGTCTTGTTCATTATTGCACTGGCACGTTTTCTAAGATGATAGGCATATACAGGCCAATACAGTTAATTATTTTATAGGTAATTTTCAAAGCAAGATGACAAAGTGGTCACTTTGAATTTTGAAGTCCTGTCCTTTCAAGAAATTTAAAACTCGTTTCAATCCAAGACGTCTTCCTATCTCATGACTACTCATCTCCTCTCCTCCATTTATAAACAAATGTCTCCTGAGGGTTCATCCACACGGTTCACCTATACAGGCCACAGCTCTCAAGGTCTATGACTTTTCTGGTCCTTTAAGGTCCCGACTCTCACCCATCGCTTACCTGATTGCCCAGCACGGCAGTGGCACAAGCGGTGGACACCTCTTTGGGCCCAAACCACACTGATGCGATGTGAGAGGGCAAGCCCAGGATGAACACCTGGGCCACGGAGCACAGGCACTGGCCCAGCATGGTGACCCAGAAGAGGTGCTGCTGCACACTGCCGCACTTGACCCAGGCGCCCAGGGCGTTGAGGCCGGAGCCCAGGAGCGCGGTGAGCCGCAGGCCTCTGGTGTCCAGCAGCCAGGTGGCCGGGAAGATGAGGGGCACGTAGGCCAGCATGTACACCATGGACAGCCAGTCGATGTGCAGCAACGAGACGCCGTAGAAGCCCTCGAAGACGTTGCTGATGATGCTGTACTGGATCCACTGGAAGGCGTTCACCAGCGAGTACAGGCTGAAGATCAGGAGCACCACGAAGCGCCGCGGAGAGAGTGCCGTCTGGGGCAGCGGGGTGCCCTCGGCCCCCGGGGTCTCCCCTCCGGGGCCCGCAGGCAGCAGCCGGGCCTGGGTCTCCTCTTCCGGGCCCGGCGGGGTCTGCGGCCCGCGCAGGGCTCCCGAGGCGGCGGCGGGGCTGTCCCGGGGGACCCCGTTCAAGGGCAGGCCGCCCGCTTTGGGCCCGTTCTGCGGCTCCACGCCCTCCTTGCAGGCAAGAGCGCCCCTCGGGACCGGGAGGTATCCTTTCGCGAGCGGATGCCCGGGCGCCACCGCCGCCCCCTCCTCATCGTCCGGCCGCGCCATGTCCCTGGGCTCCCCGGCGAGCCTCGCGCCCCCGCCCTTTTCCCGGGCTCTGCACCCCCGGCCCAGAGCCCGAGACCCTCCCGGGACCCCACCCCACCGCCACGGCCCACTGGCGCAGCGCGCCACGAACCGCAAGCCGCGCTGCCCGGGGGAGCTGACGAAAACGCCCTCCAGACGCGCCCGCACGCGGCGAGTCACTTCTTGTCAGGCCCCGCCCCCAGAGTGGCGTCTCATGTGATGAGGACCCTGCAGCCAATCAGCAGGAGCCTTCGCCCGGCGCGGCAGCCAATCGGAGAGCTGCCGGGAAGGGCGGGGCGGCAGCGAATGTGCGGGTGGCCGGCGGGCTGGGAGAGCGGGCCGGGCGTTTATCCTCACGCAGGAAGGCTGCAATGGCCCGGAGTCAGTAGCACCTGGGGTTGGGCTGGTGGAGGACCAGGGATTGGGCGCCTCGGGACAGGGAACGAGAGGCGGGCAGAAATCGAGTGTAGGGGACAAAGAGGCATCACCCTCCCCACCCAGGAGGGCTTCCTGGGGCGCCGCCGATCCGCAGGCTGAGGACGAATGTCCCTGGCTTTAGAGCAGGCAGGACCACGCGTCTTCAGTTCTTGCTGTCGCTACGGAGAGAAAACCCCCAAAAGCGTTCTAGTCCAGCGAAAGAAAGAGATTTCGCGAGAAATCTGTCTTTACCAAGTTGGAATCGCTCCTCCCCCACCCCTGCCAGGACTGGGGCGACCAAGACGAGCAGCAACCAGATCCTGTGACTCCACATTCTCCCTGGGGCCGACTCGTGTGGTTAAGCGTTCTGGGCACGCACATTCAGCGGGTTCGGGGGATTTCGAGTACCAAACCTGTTTTGAACCGTAAGTGCCAGACAGGGACTGGGACTCTGGAGAAGAAAAAAATAAAAACGAGACATCATGTCTGTTCTCCAGAACACACGTTAGCCTTGCAGGGAAAAAGTCAACCTTGCCGCTCTTTGGGAAACTAGTTTTGAAAAAAAAGAGACCCCCATATTCATTACTAAAGTGAAATTGAAGCTAGCTGTATTAACTATAAGGTGTATAAGGGTTCTCACTATAGACTTAATCTGAAAAATTCTGATATCTAGAACTCTAAAGCTCTGCCCATTTATTTATTGCTTCTTTATTTTATTTTAGTCATGTATAAAATAGATCAGGCACGGCTCAGTGCAGCTTTGAAATGCTACATTGTAATGCCTTCCTTGGCCGTCCTGTATAAATTGCCACATACCTTCATCCTCCCTGCCTTTTTTTTTTCCTTCTTAGTGTCCACCACCATCTAAAATATCCCGTGTTTAACTTTTTGTTGTTATTGTTGTTATTTTCTCCCTCCCACTAGAATGTAAGCTCGGTGAGGACAGGGCTGAATGTTTTATTGCCTTTTGCTGCTGCTGCTCTTTTTCCAGAATCTGTAACATGACCTAGCATATAGTACGTATTCAAAAAATATTTACTGAATAAACGCAGCTAATGAGCATTGAATTACTATTGAATATTTTAATTAATTACTTGCTTTGCAAATAAATCCATTTCTTTAAAAAAAAAAAAAGTTCTAAAATTCCCCCGAAACATGATTTCCTAAGCACTGATTTGAAAATTATTTTAGAT
This sequence comes from Tarsius wallacei, assembly GCA_963574415.1. Taxonomy (NCBI): domain Eukaryota; kingdom Metazoa; phylum Chordata; class Mammalia; order Primates; family Tarsiidae; genus Tarsius; species Tarsius wallacei. Next base: position 9,539 of record CAUYQG010024180.1, on the reverse strand, counting down.
TACTGAGCAGTGTTCTCTGAATGAACAGAAAAATAACTAAGTTTCAGCCTTAGTTAAGAATTTTATTTTATGGATTTCCAAAAAATGAGCTTATTGCATTGCTTAATACTTGGCATAAAGTCAGGCATGGTGGCTGCAACCTAGCTACTTGGGAGGCTGAAACAGGAGGATCTCTTGGGCCTAGAAGTTCTAGTTCAGCTTGGGCAACATAGCAAACCCTGTTTCTAAAAATAAATGAATAAATAATAAATATTCAGCACAATTTGTTATTCGATATTCACAGCTTTTTTTTTTGTTGTTCTTTCATATATTATGAAATCTACAGAATTCACAAAAAAGCTACCCAAAAAGGGAATCATTGGGATTGAGGGGGGAGGGGAGCATTTTTAAAAAAAGGAATCCAGTGGGTTGAGTTTTAAATGGACCTTTCTTTGCTCGCCTCAGTCATACTTCCTTTCCACATGTAAACAGTAAGCATCCAGGTATCTGCAAACTTCTCACCCCTTCCTGAAACCAGAAACTGACAAATTATTTTAGATTTCACTTCTCTACTATCCAGTGGGGGTTGAGATCATGTTCTGCCAGATCTGATAATTCTCCTCTCTGTATAGTATGGGCAGCTTCCTGAATGTACTCCTATAGGGAGGCCATTCTTGCTGATTGTTTAGGCTCCTTCTGCTTAGAGATCATTTGTCTTCTCTGTGTTCTCAGCCAGAAGATGGGATTGGTGTTCCCTGTGTATCCTGCACAGCTGTTCAGCTCCTGGTTTTTCTCCACATTTTTTAAAACATATTTTTTATAATAAAATTGTGGGGTACAGTTAAGGGTCAGGTATACAAATGTGCATCGTTCAGGCACCCTTATTGATAAGGGATGTCTCCCTGTCCCCAGACAGATACTCACTACCGTTAGTCCCATCTCCCTTCCCCTTTCTAGCCCCCTCCCCCATAGTTTCCCACCACTGTCAGTCCTTTTCTTATAGTATTATGATAGATGTTCAAGGTCCACTATATGAGTGAGAACATGTGATACTCAGATCTTTGTTCCTGTGAGAGATCACTCAGTATTATGTTTTTCTCCACATTTTTACCAGCTGGTACCTATCCTAGTCTCTAGCCCTGTCTTACCATGTGCTATCCCTGCACATGACAAAGCTCTGTATTATTTGACACCATCACCAGTTACCTGAGCGTACAACCAAGGGGCTCTAGAGTAGTGGGAAAGGGACTCTGGTCTAAAGACAGCCTACCAGCCGGGCTCAGTGGCTCAGCCTGTAATCCTGCGCCTTGGGAGGCTGAGGTGAGTGGATTGCCTGAGCCTGCGGGTTCGAGGCCCACCTGGGCAACTTGGTGAGACCTCATCTCTACAATAAATCAAAAATTAACCGGACGTGGTAGTGCACGCCTGTATTTCCAGCTACTTGGAAGGCTGAGGCGGAAGGATCGCCGGGGCCCAGCAGGTCGAGGCTGCGGTGGCCGGGAGTGGGCCACTGCACTGCAGTCTGGGCAACAGAGTGAGACTCCAACTCAAAAATAAAAAATAAATAAGTAAATAAAAACAGCCTACCTGTGTTTGAATCCCAGCTTCAGCACTCACTAACTGTGTGAGCAAATTGCTTAGCTGTTTTGTAATAGGATAGGATTATAGGATCCTGCTTTGTAGAATTATGAGAATTAAATGAGTGGCCAATGCCTAGCACGTAGTAGGCATTCTCAGTTTAGTAAGATGATCTAGTGTAGTGGTTAAGTGTTCATTCTCTGGAGCCCAAAGGCCTGGGTTCAAGTTCTACCTCTTTCACTTCTGAGCTGTTTGACCTTGAATTAGTTAGTGTGTGTATTATACAGCTGTAAAATGAGGATAATAGTCTTCATGAGCTTGTTGTGGGAAATAAATGGCTAGTAATTATAAAGCAGTTAGATGGTGTTTGTTCTCTGATCTGTGCTAGCACTTAGTAAATGCTACCCATTCCTGTTTTTTGTTTTTTTGAGTCAGAGTCTCACTCTGTTGCCCAGGCTGGAGTGCAGCGACACACTCACAGCCACCGCAGCCTTGACCTGCTGGGCTCAGGCAGTCCTTCCACCTCACCCTTCCAAGTAGCTGGAAGCACAGGCATTAACTACCATGCCTGGCTAATTTTGAAAAAATTATTTATTATAGAGATGAGGTCTCACCAAGTTGTCCAGGCTGGTCTTGAATCCATGGGCTCAGGCAATCCTCTCACATTGGCCTCCCAAAATTCTGGGATTATAGGCGTGAGCCAACGGGCCCAGCCTACCCTTCCCTGTTTTTAATCAACTCATGATTCTCATAGTCATATCTCCTTCTGTTTGTGTTATCCTAGATTTTTTTTTTAAGACAAAGTTTTACTCTGTCACCCAGGCTGGAGTGCAGTGGCACAATCATGGTTCATTGCAGCCTCAAACTCCTGGGCTCAAAAGATCTTCCTGCCTCAGCCTCCAGAGTAGCTGGGACTACAGGAATGCATCACCACACCCGGTTAATTTTTCCATTTTTTGTAGAGACAGGGGTCTTACTTTGTTGCCCAGGTCAGTCTCAAACTCCTGATCTCAAGAGATCCTTCCACCTTAGCCTCCCAAAGTGCTGGGATTACAGGTATGAGCCACCACATTCAGCCTGTATTATCTTAGATTTGACCTCCATCTCTTTGGATTGTTTGGATCCTCCTGAAGTTACTCCAAGTTCTTTCAGACTGAAATTATTATTGTAGGGTCCCTCCCAGGAGGTGATCTTAGAACTGCCCCAAAGGGTGACACACAATGGTATGTCTTAACAACTCATATCTTGTTTCTCATAGTCAAATCTCCTTCTCTTTGTGTTATTTTAGATTTTTTTTTTTTTTTTTTTTGAGACAGAGTTTAGCTCTGTCACCCAGGCTGGAGTGCAGTGGCACAATCATGGCTCACTGCATCCTCAAATTCAAGTTTTTGAGAAGAAGCCCCTTTTTCTGCAAGAGGTAGATTTCTTATAGTCAGAGGTGATCAACAGTTAAATGGACCATCATGTGACATATCTAGTCAGCAATTCAATGATCTCCTATGTCAGGTATGTTGTGGATAGGATTCCTAAATTCTATGAAAAAAATTACATTGATATCTAAAGTTTCTTCTGACTTTAAGTTGCTATGATTTGTGAAAAGTAAAAAAAGTTATTTCTAATGTAAGGATTAGATGAAACCTATATGCCTATTTCAACAGAGTTCCATAAAGTAAAGTATGGAGTCTAGCAAAGGTGAAAATTCAGCAGTATCTCTCTGTAGTGCCATTTTAATTCCTTAACCTTATCTTCTTTTTCTTGAGGCTTCAGTAGTAGACACTTATTAACCAGGTTAGGCATGAGCCATACTTTATTTCATGTTTGGCTGTATAACATAACATGAACCTTAATCTCTCTGTCAGAAAGAACACTACTGGTAGCATCACTTGGCTAGGAGTCAAGATGAGATGGATCTACTTTATGGATGTGGAATGCCAAGTCGGAGAGTGATATGAGATCTGCACAGCATCTACAGGCCAAGGTCCAAGATGCTAACAACAGTGATGTGGCTGTTCCAGAGCAAAGGTTTCCTACAGATTGAGAGCTTCAGAGATTCAGATGCAAACAGAGCAAGGCTATCAGTTGTGGAATCCATGATGTTTCATAGGAAAGTAGGTAGATTCGGGCAGCCTTGCCTTCAGTTTGCACCCACTGTCACCAGGCTCTGTCCACCTGAGCAGCACTACTCTATGGAAAGAACAATTTGGGAGTAGAGTGGAGTAGGAGAAAGCTGGGAATCAATCCTCGTATGTGTACTTCCCCCCCCATTGAGATATTTTATCTATATGTATTTATTATATTCCTAGAAAAAAAGCCTTAGTATTTTTTTTTTCTGTGTGTTTGTGTCTTGCTTCCTCTTGGTTCATGATGCCAGTTGAGGTCATCAGTGCAGCAAAACCAAACTAATGGGATAGGAGCAAATTATTCTGCTGTTTTTCTAGATCTTTGAGTTGTACATTAAATCTGGGGCTAATCACTCCACACTTGTTTAATCTGCCTCTGAGATTCAAAGCAATTTTCCCAGCTCTGTGATCATCAACAACTTTGAATTCACCAATGTAACCATGTGTCAACATCACAGTTAAAAGCTGGACAATGACATTGGAGCATGGCCTAATAATAACCTGGTGTTTGGGCCTCTTTTTGGCATTCATGCACAAAAATGGTGTACATTTTTGTGTAAATGTACTAGAGATTTAATTCTGCCGATGGCCAAGACTAGGGACCTAGAGTGATAAGGTCCCTCAGCTTTGGGAGGGAGAGTGTGCAGATGATGGTGAGGGGGGCTGGGGACTGAGTTGTAGCAAAGTGGACTCCATGACAAACCTACTTCACTATTTCACCTTGAGCTAGATCAGTCAATGAAGTTGTAAAGCAGTGGTTGGAAACAAGACATGTTCACATGGTTGGAGGGGAAGAGGAGGACACCCCAGATGTGAGAAAAGACATATAGGTAAGAATGGGAATGGCGTTTGAGGGGAACAGGTTATGGCTGCGATTGAAAGAAGTTAGTCTGGGGCCAGATTGGGTGAGGCCTTGCATTTCAAATGCTAAAACCTCAGCTTTATTCTCTAATCATTAAGAAACCATTGAAATTTCTTGACTGGAGAAATAGAATGATCAAAATACTATTTGTAGAGTGTGAGATGAATTTGAGGTAGAAAAGAAGTAAGGCAAAAATACCTATCAATAGGAAATACAATACATAATATGCCTCATATTGTATCCTATAATCTTAGAGGAGTAACAAAGTAAGATGTTGGTAAGGTTTAAAGTGATGCAAACCACAACAAGTCCAGGAAAATGGAGATAGGAGTAGCCTTAGAATGCAGCCTGAAATCTCCGCTAGAAGAGTAATCTCTGACCAAGGAAAATTTGTTTGCTTAAAAATTATCCAAATTGGATGCAGAATCAACCTAAATGTCCATCAACTGATCAGTGGATAATGAAAATATCATATGTATGCATGCCATGGAATACTATTCAGCCATCAAAAAACCCAACAAAATAATGTCTTTTGCAATAACTGAGTGGAATTGTAGGCCATTATCCTAAGTGAAGTAATACAGAAATGGAAAACCAAATATCACATGTTCTCACTTATAAGTGGGAGTTAGAACATTGGAGACTCAGAAAGGGAGGGTAGGTGGGGGAAGAGATGAAAATTCACCTATTGGGTACAATGTGCACTAGTGGGGGTGACAGGTACACTTAAAGCCCAGACCATTTCACCACTATACAGTGCATTTGTGTAACCAAAAACCATTTGTACCCCTAAAAACTACTGAAATTTTAAAAAGAATGATCCAAATTGGATTTCTTATGTGACAACTTACCACATTGTAAAATAATGATATATTGTTACTCTTGGGCATAGTACACATAACTTTCTGAATTAATAATCTAATACATTTTAGAAAAACTCATAATGTTTAACATCTTTTCAGCTATTATTTAATCCCCAGAGCATCACCCTACTGATATTAGCTCCACTTTACAGCTAAGGCAGTGGAAGCTCACATCTATAGAAATCCTCCTCTGTATTGCACTCTTTAGAGGAAATTTAGATATAGCCCAAGGCTCTCAGGTGCCAGGGTTGTGCCCAACTGAATAGGTCTCTTCATGAGCCATTTGCGTTATCTAGGAGCTTAGCTTAAAAAAGAAAAAAGAAAAAATACCCCCTTATCCTTTGCAACTGCCCTGTGTTGGTCTCTGTAGTTACTAACCCCCAGTCTTATGAGTTGAGCGGTTTAGTGTGCTTTTTGCCAACCCTTCCTGTAGGTATTTAGGGAATTGATTTCTCTGGCATTATAAACTGCTTTCTTCAATTCCAGTCTTCTTTGTTCCATCACTCATTCCTTGATAAGATTTTAGAAATTAGGACTTTTGTATTATTATTATTATTATTTTGAGTCAGAGTCTCGATGTCACCCAGGCTGGAGTAGTGCAGTGGCACACTCACAGCCACCGCAGCCTCAACCTGCTGGGCTCAGGTGATCCTTCCATCTTAGCCTTCCAAGTAGCTGGAACTACAGGCACGCACCACCATGCTCAGCTAATTTTTTGATTTATTATAGAGACAAGGTCTCACCAAGTTGCCCAGGCTGGTCTTGAACCCCTGGGCTCAGGCAATCCTCTCGCCTCGGCCCCCCAAAGTGCTTAGGGCTGAGCCACCGCACCTGGCCTGAAGATTTTTTTAAAAAGCTGGAGACCTCCTCTTCTGAGAAGAAATATATTGAATAAAATAAATCATCTTGTAAAATATGAAATTTTCGTAAAATCAGTAAAAATAGCTACGATTTACTGAGTACCTACAAAAAAGCCCCCTTAGATTAGAACTCTTCTTCATGGAGCAAAGACCCAATCATCCCCAATACCCGCAACAGAACCAGGTACAGAATAGGTGCTCAAGAAATACTAGTACCTGTAATAAATTGATGCCAGGCACAATGCAAAGAGCTTTACCTGCATCTCTCATTTAATTCTGACTCCTCCATCACCTACCACACACACAAACACACAACTTAATGAAATAGATGTCTTTAGTCCCATTTTATAGATGATGAAACTGATATTAAGATGGTTGCATCATTTATCCAAGGGCACATCGTTGGAAAGTAAATGTTCTCTCTGACTCCAGAACTTCTTCTCTTAACCAGGGTTCTATGAATAGAACAAAGTTGGAATGGATCAGAATATTCTATCACCAAGGTAGCATCCCAGTGGGCTGATCCACACCAGTAGACTTCAGGCTCTGGGCTGCTGTATGTTAAAGGTAATTTATAATATGCCTATATAAACAGTAATTTAATTTATCTATATAGTCAGTCCTTTTTACTGTGGTAATTGTCTTCTATAAAGTTGCTACAACACTGGGTTAGCAAATACAGAACCATTGCCCCTAGGAAGAATACAGACATTTTCTAACTTAGGATGGTTTGATTATGATTTTTTTGGCTTTACAATGGTGCAAAATAGTATGTATTCAGTTGAAACCATGACACTACCGACCAATAGTCTGTGAATTGAATATTATTTTCACATAACACACAAGAAAACTGAAGCTCAGAGAAGGTAAGTCTCTTAAACAAGATCGGTTAGGAAGTAGCATAGGCAGGGTACGAACGAAATCTTTCTGTCTTCAAAATTCATGCTCTTACCACTTGACTATACTACTAAATCTATTTGGTTTCATTTGGCTCTATTTTCAGGTAATTTGTAATAAGAGTTTGAATTGTGTGATCTTACTAAGCTTTTAACTAAGATATCATATCGTTTGCAGTCAACCTACAAAATGGGCTTTTAACAAAATGTAAATTAACTAAAAAGTACATGAGATGAAATTGCCTTGTTTTATTTTTCCTTTCCTTTAGTAATGTCCCCATTTATTTTTCATTTGTATGTCTCCCAGAGAAGATTAGCAGTGAGAGTAATAAGGAGACAGAATTTTAAAAGTGTAATTTCTGATGAATTAGCATTTCAAGTAAAAGGAAGTTGAAATGAATGGCAAAAATGAGATATTGGACTATAGATTTATTTCATCCATATTATTCTTGATTTCTGTTATACTGAACAATTAATTGGTGATTGGAATAGAGTTGGCTTTATTGAGGTCAGTCTAATTCTTTAGTGTTAATTAAACATGTAAAATATTTTGTCTTCCTTCAATTAAAACTTGCCAGATGCAGCATTGAAAAGGAATATTTTCTTTTCCCTTCTGCAATTGACATTCTGCCTAAAGAACTGTTTACTTAAATTGCTTGAGTACCAAGGGTCATTTTCAGGTGGATTGTACATTATCTTTTATATTTGTAAGCAAATATTACTGGATTTATACCTTTAAAAAGGTCAGTTTGTCAATTGGGCTCCTCCATTATACTAAGCTCAAATTCCAAAATTTATTGTAAAAGATATGGTTCTAAGTTCAAGGATTTCCTAAGGGAGACAGGAATCAAAAATATAAAACTAGGAAAGCTACACGTGCCCGAGATGGAAACTTTAGCTGCAGTTCAGTAAAAAACAGATTTTCTTTTCATGTTCTTTACCTTGAAAAAAAGTCTCTCTTATTCTGTAAAAATTTCCAGAAACAAAATGAAAATATAGGGGCATTAAGTTCTGCCTGAGACACTGGATTACAGAAAAATAATTTTTCTTGTTTCTTTCTTTTTTTTTTTTTTTTTTGAGTTGGAGTCTCACTCTGTCGCCCAGACTGGAGTGCAGTGGCGCCTCCCGGCCACCGCAGCCTCTACCTGCTGGGCTCCGGAGATCCTTCCAAGGAGCTGGAACTACAGGCACGGGCTACCACGCCCGGCTAATTTTTTTTTTTTTATTTATTGTAGAGATGAGGTCTCACCAAGTTGCCCAGGCGGGTCTCGAACCCGCGGGCTCAGGCAATCCACTCACCTCAGCCTCCCAAGGCACGGGATTACAGGCTGAGCCACCGAGCCCGGCTTCTTGTTTCTTTTAGCCCTAAAATGTGGGGTGCAGACCTAAGCTTGGCCCTCAGCCAGAGTTCTCAGGTGAACACAGTCTAGATTGACCAGTCCACTGTCAGCGTGAGAACAAATGTTACTGTTGTATGCCACTGAGTTTTGCAGTATTATTGTGACGATAATTGCCTGAGACAATTGTTTATCATCTTTTAGAAAATCTCAGTCTTCTGTGTGGCTCTGGAAAGGGGGAGGGGAAAAAAAAGTCCAGAATTCTATTCTCTCCTAAAGCATTTCCTTCTGTTCAAGGATAACTATCTTCTATAAGTTATAAATACTTGTTGGATTTGTGTGTTAGCCAGAGAGCTTTGAAAATTTACCTCTTCTCCTTGTGTATTTAGGATTGAAAAATTAATGGCTCTGGTGGCTTTCCTAAAACAAATGTGTGTTTGTGTGATTTTATCACCTCAATGTTTCTTATCTTTTTTTTTGAGTCAGAGTCTCACTGTCGCCCAAGCTAGAGTGCAGTGGCACACTCACGGCCACCCCAGTGTCAACCCGCTGGGCTCCAATGATCCTTCCGCCTCAGCCTTCCAAGTAGCCAGAATTACAGGCGTGCGCCACCACACCTGGCTAATTTTTGATTTATTGTAGAGACGAGGTCTCACCAAGTTACCCAGGCTGGTCTCCAACCCTCGGACTCAGGCAATCCATTCGCCTCGGCCTTCCAAAGTGCTGGGATTACAGGCTGAGCCACCGAGTCTGCCCTCAATGTGTTTCAAAGCATTATTTTTAAAATTAAAAAGTGGAAACAAGCCGGGCTCGGTGGCTTAGCCTGTAATCCCGCACTTTGGGAGGCTGAGGTGAGTGGATTGCCTGAGCCTGCGGGTTCGAGACCCGCCTGGGCGACTTGGCGAGACCTCATCTCTACAATAAATCAAAAACCAGCCGGGCGTGGTAGCGCGCGCCTGTAGTTCTAGCTACTTGGAAGGCTGAGGCGGAAGGATCGCCGGAGACCGGCAGGTCGAGGCTGCGGTGGCCGGGAGCGTGCCACTG
>CAUYQG010024174.1:0-14421 GCA_963574415.1 Tarsius wallacei | reverse complement strand
ATACTTCATTTATCCAACTCCCTTTCTTCTCTCCTTACCTCCCACTGTGCACTTTGGGCTTGTGCATAAATGCTTTTTGGGGGGGAGGTCAGGGCCTTACTCTGTCACCCAGGCTGAAATGCAGTGGCACACTCATGGCTCACCACAGCCTCAAACTCCTGGGCTCAAGTGATCCTCCAGTCACAGCTTCCTAAGTAGCTAGGGCTACAGGCATGCACCACCACACCCAGCTAATTTTTTATATTTTTTTGTAGAGATGAGGTCTCACTACGTTGCCTAGGCTGGTCTCAAACTCCTGGGCTAACCAATCCTCCCGCTTTGGCCTTACAAAATATTGGGATTATAGGCATGAGCCACCACATCCAGTCTCATGCATGCTTTTATTTATGAATGCTTGTTTCAAAGACCTTAGGAATAAGCCACTCTCAGCATCACCAGCAGGGGTGCCTTCACTCCCTTCCTCTTTCAGATGGATGCCCTTTTACCCTCATTCAGGTGATGAATGAGGCAAGGACATTGGATTCCAGGCCTCCAGACATAATAGTCAAGCCTCCCCTGGGTATATCAGGGCACCTCTCTTGGCCTGAATAAAAGGTTAACATACACAGATTGTCAGGCCCATTCCAGTTCTGTTGCTCTATAACCATAGCTGCATGACAGCCTTCGTTGAGTGGGTACTCAAGGAGCACCAAAATATGTCTCGAAGGTCACCCACTGTAATTCCTCCACATTCAGTCCCAGCCACAGATGGTGCACATGGCCCCCATTCTGTCACCTGTGGTATTGGGCAGAACCCCCAGCTTCATCTGATCATTGATCTTAGGGGCTTCTTTAGGGATGGGCACAAAGCCATGCTCAGCAGAATCCTGGGCAAAAGGTGGGTGCTGGGTGATTTGCCTGGGTCTTCATTTTCCCTTCTGGTTTTAGACATATATCCTTTCTGAAGCAGCAATTTGCAGGTCAAGAAATCTGGAATGGACTGTGAAGGGTTGGCAAAGAAGGGAGACATTATTTTATTGTTCATCATGTGAACTTTCTTCTCCTAACTGTCTTGTGACTTTGGACAAGTTCTTTTCATAACCTGCCAAGATCTCAGTCTCCTCATCTGGCAAATGAGCGTCTCACATAACAGTTCCTTAATTCTCTGATCCATACATTTCATGCAGCCTTTACTTCCCTATTTGTTCATGCGCTGGGCCTCAGGCCCCCCTAACTCCCTCTGTCTACATCTTCCCACTCCAGAATCTAACCCGGATCTCTCTATTTCCTACCTCCTTCTAGCCCTTTCTCAGGCTTGAGTGTCCTCTGCAAGTCACGGCTCAGCCTAGTCCCTCTCTTTAGGAATCCTAGTGACTAAGGTGGGAAATCTGCCCTCCCAAGTCCCCATGGCTCATAGCTCATGGTAAGAAGTGACGAGCTGAAGTGAGAACACACTGCCGTGAATCAGGGTCCCCAGACAATGCTCATATTCCGAGTTCATAAAAACCAAAAAGGTTGGTTCATCAGTTTTTATGTTCATCTGGTGGATTTGCCTGGCTGTGATTTCTTTTGCTGATGCTGGTGTCACAATTATTACTGCTGCTGCCACAGACATAGGAAAGAAAGGCAGAGTCACAGACGGGGCATGTTGCCAAGATTGGAGGTCTGAGACATCTAATGGGAGGTGTTGTTGATATGTAAGTCATTATTGAACCGTTTGGGATCTTTCTCCTATTAATTTCCTTTAGGCTTCCTTCTGTTTTGGTCCTTTCTCTTCCTCTTCTTCCTTTCTTCCTTCCTCTTAAGCCCTCTCTCTTTTCTTTAATCTTTCCTCCCGGTTACACAGCAAAACCCATTCTTTTGCCAACACTGCAAAAAAAAAAAAAAAAAATCAAAGCTTGATGCAGTGTCACATCAAACTTCATGGTCTCAGTCTACATCCGTTTTTGTACCCACAGAGCTGGAGGACAATCAGCGGGCTCTAGATTTCTCCAGATGTTCTAGAAAACTGTCAATCATTGTTGTCCTGATTTTTTTTCTGTCCAACGAAAGATCTCTCCACCCCTGTCTAGACCCGTTTCCTTCACTTTCTTCCAGTAGGACCCTGTCATTTTCCATATTTTAAGCCAAAGCAGGAAACTGCACTCAACAGTCACTGTCAGAAGGGTGAAACTGGGAAGAGGCGGGTTATCTCTGCCTTTCCACACCCCTTGCAGGGAGAAGACGTAGGCAGGGAATAAACCAATGCAAGAGAACCATCAGTCAGTCTGGTCTCTTTGCCAAAGTAGAAATGACAAGGAGTAGTGGGAAGTGTCTAGGAGCCAGGTACTCTGCACAGAGGAAGCGGCCGACGAAGGAAACAAAGCAGACCCATTCCTCTACAGTGTCTGCCTTGCCATGGTTGTCCAGGAAATTATTCTAAGGTGACAGCCTGCAGGCCAAGGGCTTCACACTCCTTTATTAGCAGAGAGAACTCTCAACTGGCTGATCCTGTCTGCCTTAAGTCACCGTCTCCCCTGATACTTTAGCCCTTTGATTCTCTTAGGTGCACTGACCCATCCGCACTTAGTGTAGCCGATCTCCATCTCTCTGTATAACATTTACCCACTCTCAAACATTTTTGGTAATTTGAATTTTTTTTTTGAGTTAGGGTCTCTCTCTGTCACCCAGACTGGAGTGCAGTGGCATGATTATGCCTCATTTCAACCTCCAACTCCAGGGCTCAAGTGTTTCTCTTGCCTCAGACTCCTGGGTAGCTAGGACTACAGAGACACGCCACCACACCCAGCTAATTTTTTAAGGTTTTTATTTTTTGAATCAGGGTGCCACTCTGTTGCCCAGGTTGGAGTGCAGTGGCATAATCATGGCTCTCCACAGCCTCGAACTGCTGGGCTCAAGTGAGTCTCCTGCCTCAGGCTCCTGAGTAGCTGGTACTACAGGTATGCACCGCCATGCCTGGTTAATTTTGTTTTTTGCTGTTGTTGACCAAGCTCATCTCGAATTCCTGGGCTCAAGCAATCCTCCTGTCTTAGCCTCTCAAAGTGCTGGGATTACAAGTGTGAGCCACCATGCCTGGCCTAAATTTTAAATTGTTTTTATAGAGACAAGATCTTGCTGTGTTGCCCATGCTGGTCTTGAAATCTTGGCCTCAAGCAATCCCCCTGCCTCTGTCTCTGACTCCCAAAGTGCCAGGATTACAACATGAGCCACTGTACCCAGCCCCACTCTCAAAACTCATCTTCCACATCTGTGAGCTACAGACTCCCTGCCCTTGACACCCTGAGCACCCCCCATGTCACATTGACCCTTGCCTTCATGTCACACTGTCCCTATCCCATGCCACCCTTCTGTTCCCCCCACCCCCCACTGACCTCTCCTTGAATATCTGCAGAGCAAGTCAGAGACAGTCAGGGTATGCTCAGCGTAGAGCCCCTTGGAATGGAGTCAAGGGGATATTGAGTAGGATATGTCAATCAGCTTTTCCCACATAACAAACTTTCTCAGAATTTAGTGGTTTAAAATGGTAACCATTTATCACCTCCCAATTCTGTGAGTCACCAGTTGGGATGGGCTCAGCAGGATAGCTCCTCTGCTGTCAGTAGGGCTTGGTTATGATCTGTGATCAGCTGGCCATGAACAGTCCCATGCATGTACCTGGTGGTTGGTGGTTGTTGGCTTTGGTGATGGGAGTTACTAGACTCCATGTCTGTCATCCCCCACAGACTAGCCCACGAGCATTTGTTTATATGGTAGTGGTTGCAGCATTCCCAAGATCAGCAAAATAGTAAGTCCCCATGTCCATATGCTTTTCTATAACCTCTGTACTGTACATGCCATATTTGCTAATGTCCCACTAGCCAAAGAAAGTTGTGTGGCCAGCCCAGACTCATAGGGTGCAAAAACATCTACCTTGTGACGGGAGAATGTGTAAAATCATATCACAAGGGCACAGATAGAGAAAGAGGTATAATTTGGGGCTACTTTTTTCTCAACATTTTATTGTGTAGAATTTCAAACATACAGAAAGGTTAAACGCACTGTGCAATGAACACTCACATACACACCAACTACTTTCTTTAACTAATGTTTTACTATATTTATCCCATTTCTCTCCATCTACAAATGGTGGTCATTGTTACAATCTCCCACACGGAGGTAGCCAGTTCACTCTCTCCTTAATCCCCTGCAATCCGGCCTCCTCCCTCACCTCTCTGACAGCTCTTCCTCTTCTCTATCGCTATGTTACTCCTGAGTTGCTGCAATAGCTTCCAGACTGGCCTTCCTCAACTGGTTATCTTTTGCTCAGTCCCATTTGCCAGATGCATTCTCTTTTCCTTTGTTGTACTCTTGCTGAAAAGATTGCAGTGCTTCCTGGAGCTCATCACGGCATTTCTCAACCCCTGTGCCTGACTGCCAAGGCCCTCGATAATCTGGTGTGAATGACGCCTAACTCTGCAGGGATATGACATAATGGGCAGACTCAGAGTTTCTGGGCAAACTCACAAGCAGCAGCCTGTGTCCCGGGGGCATCTGTTGGCACACTTCCCATGTCTCTCTGACCAGCTCTAATCCTTTTGTGTCCTAGCCCTTTTGAAAAGTTGACTGTCATCTTTGGCTTTTAGCGGTCCTTTGTCTAGCACTCACCACACACATCTGATCATCCCCCATCTGCATCTCATGGTACCAATTTCTTCCCTTGCCTGGATGTCTTCCTCTCCTGGACTCCTTGACAAAAAGCCTTTGGCTTCAATTCCTGTAAGTTCATCTGCGTCCCTCTGTTGAGCAAGGACTGGCCCTTTCCCCTGGCATCAGGTCCTGACTGTTTTGAATGCATTCCTCTGATTGGCTGTGAGTCCTTGGCTGTCCTCCCTTTCACAACCACAAGAAAGGACCACCCATCTTGCAATCTGGCCACACTCCTCCCTCCACTGAGGAGGATCCTTCTCTGCTCCCATCTGAGCCAATTCCTGTCTGCACCCATTGAGTTCTGCCTGCTCAGAATGTGTTTCAAGAACCCCAGATTCCAACTGAAATCCATCTCCTCCCCTGGTTGGTACCAGGACGCTCAGGGGTATCTAAATCCTTCCATAAAAAATGGTGTCGTATTTGCATATAACCTGGTGAATTAGTCTTCTCTTTCTCTGTGGATTTTCCAGTCTAAACTGGGTGGTTTCTTCAGTGTGCTACATACTTACCATGTCCAGACATGCTTGCTTTCATTCTTTGGCTCACTGGACAAACATCTTTGGTGGCATCTACCCTACACATCCCTTGTGGGGGCGTCTACTCCTGCTGACAACCCTGTTGAGTGGCTCAAGCTTGGATATATGTCTAAAGACCAGAGGCTGGATCCTCAGAAATACTCTCAGGCCCACGCAGCTCTACCTCCATGCCCAGCGCTGGTTCTGCCTGATCTGGGTCTGACCCGATCACACTCATAGCTCATACTATCAGACCTCACATGCTTCTGGATGGCCTCAGATTTGAGCAGCTCCATTTATCTGGATCATGACTTTGACCTTATTAAGGGCAGGGTTTATAGCTTATTCATCTCTCTGTCTTCGGATCCTAGCATAGTACCTGGCACCACACAGTAGATTTTGCACACATGCATACTTTTTTTTTTAAAATCAGTTCATGAATACCAACTGTTTACATCGTAACTCAAAATTCTCCACTACCTGCCACATTGACCTGACCTCCAGATTATGGCCTTTGATCTTAAGAGTCAGGTACTAGACATCACTGGCATGAGCTTTAATCTTTCTTCTTTTAACAGTTCAATTGAGATGTAATTGACATATAATAAATTGCACATACAGTATTCCTTGATATCCTTGGGGACAGGCTCCTTTGAGGATACCAAAGTCTGCAGATGTGCATGTCCTTGATATAAAATGGTGTCGTATCTGCATTAGACCTACACACATCCTCCTGTATACTTTAAGTCATCTCTAGGTTGCTTACAATTACCTAATGGAATGTAAATGCTATGTAAATGCTGTATTGGTTTTTATTTATATTATTATTATTATTTCTGAGTTGGAGTCTCACTCTGTCACTCAGACTGGAGTGCAGTGGCTGCTCCCGGCCACTGCAGCCTTGACATGCTGGGCTCCAGCAATCCTTCTGCCTCAGTCTTCCAAGTAGCTGGAACTACAGGCATGTGCTACCATGCCTGGCTAATTTTTGATTTATTGTAGAGATGAGGTCTCACCAAGTTGCCCAGGCAGGTCTCGAACCCGTGGGCTCAGGCAATCCACTTACCTCGGCCTCCCAAAGCACTGGGATTACAGGCTGAGCCACTGAGCCCAGCCTAATTTTTTGGTTTACTGTGGAGATGAGGTCTCACCAAGTTGCCCAGGTGGGTCTCGAACCCGCGGGCTCGGGCAATCCACTCACCTCAGCCTCCCAAGGCGGATTACAGGCTGAGCCACCGAGCCCGGCTTATATTATTTTTTTTTTTTCCTAAATATTTTTGATCTGCAGTTGGTTAATCTGCAGATGTGGAACTCGAGTTTACGGAGGGCCCTCTATATCTAAAGGGCACAATTTGGTAAATTAATAAGTCAATTTGGTAAATTAATAAGTGTCTTCCCAAAAGATTTCTTATGCCCTATGTTATTTTTCCTTCTTTCCCTCCCACTCCCGATCCTGTCACCAGGCAACCACTAATCTGCTTTCTATCACTATAGGTTAATTTACATTTTCTTGGATTTTAGATAAGTAAAATCATGCCATATGTGCTCTTTTTTGGTCTGGCTACTTTCACTTGGCATAATTAATTTGAGATTCATATAGGTTGTTATGTGGCTCTAGAGTTTATTTTTAATGCTGAATCATATTCCACTTCATTAATATCCCAAAATCTGTTTATCTGTTTACCTGTTGGTGGATATTTGGGTTATTTCCAGTTTTGGAGTTATTACCAATAAACCTGCTATGTATTGTTACATATAAGTCTTTATGTGGATGTATGCTTTCTCTCCCCTTGGGTAAATACTTAGAGGTGGAGTGACTGGATCATATAGCAGGTATATGTTTAACTCTTAAAGCAACTACAGATTCTACTCCAAGGTAATGATAGCATTTTATTTTATTTTCCAGCCTTTTTGAGGTATAATTGACTAATAAAATTGTATATAGTTAAGGTATACGAGGGAGGACACCCAAAAAACTGGAATTATTTTTTGGAGAGCGGGCCCCTTGTAGTACAGGCTTCCCCTACTACGGAAGTGTTCTAGGAACCTATTGGCATCAGTGTACCAGCTAGCATTGTTGTGAGAGGATGCATTTGGCTTCAGTGATTTTTTTTTTTTTTTAGATTCTTTCAATGCATTTTCCCGTTTCATGACAGGTGATTTCTTCCACCATGACAATGTACCTGCGCATACCTCCCTAAGTGTTCAACAGTTTTTGAGCAAAACACAGCGTGATCCCTGTGCCCCACCCCCTAGTCACCTGATCTTGCCCTTAGTGACTTTTTAAAATTTCCCCAAATGAAAGAAATCCCCCAAGGGAAATGCTTTGCTGATGTGGAAGAGATGAAACAAAAAATGGCAGAAGCACTAAAAGGCAACAAAACTGATGAGTTCAAAAACTGTTTTGAGCAGTGGGAAAAGCGTCTCGATAGGTGGATTGCATCAGAGAGTACTTTGAAGGTGACTGAAGTTTAAACATGTAAGAATAAATATATAACTTTTCATAAATAATTTTTAGGATTTTTTTGTCCCTCCTCATACAACACGATAATGTGATATACTTTGTGAAATGATTACCACAGTCAAGATTGTTAACATGACCATCAACTTCCACAGTTACCATTTTTTGTGTGTCTGTGGTGAGAACATTAAGACTTAATCTCAGCAATTTCAAGTACACAATATCGATTATAGTCATCATGCTGCATGTTAGACCCCTAGAACTCATCCAACTCGTAACTGAAAGTTTGTACCTTCTGACCAACAGCTTTGACACCGGTGAAAGTTATAGCATTTTACATTCTCACCAGGCAAGTATGAAAGCAAGGTCTTCCTCACTCTTGCCAATACTTCAGATGCTCAGTCATTTCAACTATCTTGGTAACTATGCAGTAGCATCTTACTGAGTTTAATTTGCCTTTCCCTAATGACCAATGATACTGAACATCTTTTCAGGTGCTTATGTGTCATCCATATATCTTCTTTGATAAAGTGTCTGTTCAAATCTTTTGCCCACTTTTAAGTTAGGTTGCTTATTTCCTTGTAATTCAGATGTGAAGGTTTTTCATGTATTCTGGATACATGTCCAGCAGTACTTGCAGCAGCTGGAAGAATGGTACATTTGTCCTGAAGGGAAATTTGGGTGGTAAACTATGTTTTTCCCGATGGTCTACTCTTTGCAGCACTCAGATCCATTTGTTTCATATATGGTAAATCCCCTACATACGAACAAGTTCCATTCCAACAGCACGTTTAAGTCCAATTTGTTTGTAAGTCCAACCAGGTTAGCCTAGGCACCCAACTAAGACAATTGGCTATAGAGTACTGTATTCTAATAGGTTTATAATTCTTTTCACACAAATACATAAAAAACAAACACAAAGAATAAAAAAACATTTTAAATATTATAGCATAGTACCTTAAAAAGTATAGTAATAGGGTACAGTACAACAGCTTTGAAATATATCCTAGTACTGTACAGTAAAGTACACAAAAGCACAACCATTTGTAAAGGATGCACACATGTGACAATGTATGTCAGACATGTGAACAAGCTTACATAGTTGGACATGCAAACACACATTCGCATCTTTGAAAGTTTGCAACTTGAAAGTTCGTATGTAGGGTACTTACTTGTAGTTAGTTCACTCTGTCTGGGAATAAGTGTTACAGGATTCTGGCTGGTCTCTTTTTTCCTTTTGGAAATTTAGATAATTATACAAATTCCACTATTCTCCCTTAGAAGCTGTGGATCAGCTTCCAATGCGCTGTTGGTCTTGGGCCACAATTCATGGTCATTATCTCCTTTCTCTACTTCCCATTCTGGATTCCCCCCTCTTCACTCATCTCTTCTTCTGGCCTAAGTGGCTTCCTGAGTGGAGTAATGTAGACCTTCATCCATGAGAGTCTGAAATTCTGGTCCCCAAGACCATCTCGTGGCTCCTGCATTTCTCCATTTATTGTCATAAAACAAGTAACAGAGCAGAGAGTATGAACAGATGTTTTAGTGAGTCATCTGGATGCCATACAAGGAAGGACCCAAAAAACCCAGAATTTATTCATAAAAAAATGTGTGCTTATTCTTACTTGTTTAAACTTCAGTCACCTTCAAAGTACTCTTTGTCTGATGCAATGGACCTATCAAGATGCTTTTTTTTACTGCTCAAAACAGTCTTTGAACTCACCAATTTTGATGCCTTCTGTTGCTTTTGCCATTTTTTGTTTCACCTCTTCCACCTCCACAAAACGTTTCCCTTTGAGGACTTTTTTCATCCGGAAAAACAAAAAACGTTACTTGGGGTGAGTTTGGGTTAATAGGGATAGTGGGGTATCGGGGTCATGCCATTTTGGTCAGGTGTGCTCACAAATCACCCATCATGAAATAGACAAATGCCTTGAAAGAATCTCTAAAAAAAAAAAAAATTCACTGAAGCTGAATGCAGCTTATCATAACAACTCTAGCTGGTACACTGATGGTCCTTTCTTGTATGGCATTCAGGTAACCTGCTAAAAAATCTCTCTGCCCTGTTATTTGTTTGATGCCAATGGGTTCCTAGGACATTTACCTAGCAAGAAAGCCTGTGCTACAAGTGGTCCACCCTCTGAAAGATAATTCTGGGTTTTTTTGGATCCTTCCCATACCTATTCTTCCCTGTCCCCATGGTCTACTGGAGGGCCCTGCCTCTTCTGATGATTAGGTCCAATTACCCCTGGCAGAATGATGACTCCTTCCTTAAATACCGGTCTCTTGACACAAGGAACCCAAGTGACCAAATGGAAGACCTAGAGTAAAATTTAATAGGAACATTCCCATCCTGGGAACAAACAATTGTATATTCATAGAGCCTGTCATCGTGCAGAGTGGGAAGCACAAATTCTCAAAGATGTATACTCAGTTGTGGAAAGCAGGGCATTCCTGCTTTCATTCCTTAGTCTTAGGTATTCTACTCACTACAGACATATTTCCCTACAATGGTTGTTTATTGGGAGTGTAGGTTGCCTCCTGGTGTTCTACCAAGCCACCAGTTTCTGGGTAGTTTGGTTTGTAAAAAGGACCATGAATTAAATGCTTCAGTGTCTAATACTGTACCTCCTTTGCCAGAAAATGTATTCTTTAGTCAGATGTAATGTTATACAGGGTCACATGTCAATAGATCAAACATTCTACATATCCCACCTGATGGTACTGGCTGAGGTCCTTCAGGCAAGAAGACAAATTCTTATGTGAAGTGGTGTTGGGTCATGATGAATTGCTGACCCTTTATGGGTAGAAGAGGTCCATCCAATATAACTGACTTGCCACCAACCATGGTGCTGTATCAGCAACTCAGTTTTGGTCTCTACCACTGGCAGGCTGGACATTTGACAGTGGCAGTAGGTAGATCAGCCTTAGTGAGAGGGAGACCAGAATTAACCTCTATCCCTGCTGCCATGGCTACTTTGTTCATGCAACCATTGTGCCAGCACCATCAGTAAATAACAGAGCTGACTGATGTCAGTTGGCTAAGCCATTCTGTCTAATTGATTGTTTGGTACCTTGACCACAGTAGTCACTAAGACACAATGCATAGGTCTTTGTGACCCATGCCAACCCCGATAGGTCCATCCACATGCCTCTTCCCTCTACCTATTTGTTTCCAGTTTTCCAATCTTCCTCTTTTCAAGGCAGCCAAGATTTGTGTTATTGACCATGAGTCTTTTTTTTTTAGAAAGCAGGATTTATTGAGAGAACAGAAAAGCTCCCACAGTGGGAGGGGACCCGAAGGGGTTGCCCAAGTCTTATATACTTTTATTCTCAGGCTACTTTTCTTTCCACACAAAGTAGGTGACCAGGTATACCTCCAAAGCTCTTCCCATTGGGAGAACTTCCCTTCACTGCTGTCTTCTAGGTCCACTCTTGAATGAGAACAAAATGTAGCAGTGGTCAGATTTTGGTTTCACCAAATACCAAGCTGACCCATCTGCGTACCAAGAACAGGCTTCACTTTTTCCACCAGTTGATCATAAGGGAACTTCCCTGTTCCTTCCCTCCCTCCCCACAAACAACTGTTAAGCATAAGCTAAGCAGATGGTACAGGTATCTGAGTCACCTATGCATGCAGTTTACCTGTGTCCTCAGGACCTGCTAAGGACCAATCTGAGATGTATCACTTCCATCTCACTATGGATTTCTGCTGGTCTCACATGGCCTTATGACTTAGTGGACGTGACAGAACACATCTGATGAACAGATGTTTCTGGCTGTATAGTCATGGGATGCCCTAAGTTCAGGTGCTCAGTCTTTCCCAGTATCACACTACAAGCTAGTTTTGAAATCGTCTTTGCTGCAGATGGCATAGCATTGGTCCAAAACCCTACAATGCACATGAGCATTCTCTTACTATGGCTTGACATAAACTCCACAAAAATGTCTTTTTCTGCCACAGATACCTCCAGTAGGATAGGTCTGCCAGGTGGTCTGGCTCAAGGTGCAGGGCTGTTTGTGCTGCAGCCTGAGACTTCTCTGGAGCCTTTTCATGCTCTGGACTCCATGTCACTCAGCAATTATTCAGCGTAGTATTTCCAAATGTGGAATATGCTGACTCCAGAATCTCAAAAGCCCACTAGGCATTTTGCTTCCTTTTTTTTTTTTTTTTGAGTGGGAGTCTCACTCTGTCGCCCAGGCTGGAGTGCAGTGGCGCACTCACAGCCACCGCAGCGTAGACCTGCTGGGCTCTGGCGATCCTTCCGCCTCAGCCTTCCAAGTAGCCAGAACTACAGGCGCACACTACCACACCCAGCAAATTTTTGATTTATCGTAGAGACGAGGTCTCGCCAAGTTGCCCGGGCTGGTCTCAAACCCGAGGGCTCAGGCAATCCACTCGCCTCGGCCTCTCAAAGTGCTGGAATTACAGGCTGAGCCACCGAGCCAGGCCTTGCACTTCCACTTACTGGTGGGATACCTGGCACTCCCCAGACCATTAGACTTTTAAAATCTTCACTGATGTGGAGAACACCTGTGTCTTCTTAGGATTTGTCTTTTACCCTTGGAGCACATGTGTCTACCAGGGCCTCCAACATTTATGCCACTTCTTAATCATCTGGCCTGACTAACATGATGCAGTAGTCATTTGTTGCTGTGTTACAAATTACCCCCATACATTGCAGCGTAGAAGAGTAAACATTCATTATCTCACAGTAGAGGTCAGGAGTTTAGGAGTGGCTTAACTGAGTGATTCTGGCTCAGAGTCTCTCATAAGGTTCCCATCAATATGCTGCGTAGGGCTGCAGTTTTCTGAAGACTTCACTGGCTGTTGGTAGGAGGCCTTCGTTCCTTTCCTCATGTGTCTCTCCACAGAGCTACTGGAGTGGCATCATCACATGTTACCTGACTTCCCTCAGAGTATGTGATCCAAGAGAGAGCAAGGAAAGGAATGAAGTTGCAATGTCTTATACTTATACTATATTTGCCAGACTAAATTAATTAACATGGCCTCAGAAACCTTGCCATATTTTATTTGTTAGAAGCAAATCACTAAGCCCAATCCACCATCAGTGGGAGGGAAATTAAACTCTACCTACCAAAGGAAGAAGCATCAGAAATTCCTGGGCATACTTGAAAACCACCACACATGATACCACCAATATAGTAGATCATAGTGATGATATGTAGAATATCCTGATGATCCAGGTCCTTTTGAGTTATTCTATGACAGAGGCAAAAAAGAATTAGCCCTGGTCAAGGTTGTAAATGTCTGTGTCACTAACATTCTTCTGTTTCCCTTTCTTGATAGGAGTGGAAATGAATTCATTTGCCAATCAAAGCAAGGTTTCTGAGGCCATGTTAATTAATTGATTCTGGCAAATATAGTATAACTGTCATAGCAAGTACGACTGAAGCATCTATTTGGTTGAGTTGATTATGCCTCAGGATCAGACTAATTTTTTTTTTTGAGTTGGAGTCTCACTCTGTTGCCCAGGGTAGAGTGCAATGGCACTATCACAGCTCACCGCAGCTTCAACCTCCTGGGCTCAGGCAATCCTCCCTCCTTATCCTCCTGAGTAGCTGGGTCTACAGGTATGTGCCACCATGCCCAACTAATTTTTTTATTTCTGTAGAGACGAGGTCTTGCTGTGTTGCCTAGACTGGTCTCAAACTCCTGGGCTCAGGCAATCCTTTCACTTTGGCCTCCCAAATTGCTGGGATTACACACGTGAGCCACTGTGCCCTGCCCAAACTGATTTTTGTAAGGGTCAGACAGATGAATTAAATGAGGATGAATGAGTGCCATCACCCTGCATCTTTTAGGTCTTAAAGAGTGGCACTAATCTCTGTCAGTCTCCACTGGATGTGATATCACTTTTTAATTACTATCCAAGGAAAGAACAAGTTTCAGGTATTCCTCTTGGTCTCCCCTGCTAAGATAGCTTCTACCCCACAGTAAAAAGAAGCCAAAGCAAAGGGTCTCTTAATTCCCAAGAGTATTCATTCCAATTACACACGGGGATGCCAGAGGAATGAATATAATCTCTAGAAGGTCAGGCAGCTTTGTCATTTTTCACGGATTTATTCCCAATGACTTCAACATGCCTGGCACATCATAGCCACATCATAGTTCTAGCACACAGCAGGCACTCAGTCAATAATTGTTGAGAGAGAATGGGATTGTGCCTGACTCTCCATACAAGTCGGTCCTTGTTATAATCGCCCCTGAGATGTTCCCACATTCATTCATTCATTCTGTGCAAATTAGGGAACAGTTTTCACGAGAGGCTCACGCATGGCCACCGGCACCTTGAGTCTCCCATGGGCCACATGTGTGTTGGTGGAGAGCTGAGGCATAGAAGGCAGACCAAGAGGAACACCATGTCAAGGTCCCCAGGACACGTCCTATCTCTTCCCTCCCCCAATGTGGGTCGAAGTACATGTATTTAATCTCCCACAATTTTCAGTGGTAATTATTGGTGCCTTGGGATCAAACACGTGCTCGTGCACACACGTGCACACACACACAGACACACACACACACACATCCTAAGGACATATATTAATTCTCAAAGATACTACATTTTATCTTATTTTTAATTCTAAAAAATGTTTTTTGAATTGGGATTTCACTCTGTCGCCCAGGCTGGAGTGCTGTGGCACAATCATGGCTCACCACAGTCTCAAACTCTTGGGCTCCAGCAATTCTCCCACCTCAGCCTTGTGAGTAACTAGGACTACAGGTGCACACTACCATGCTGGGCTAATTGTTTTAAT
>CAUYQG010024172.1:0-32100 GCA_963574415.1 Tarsius wallacei | reverse complement strand
ATTCTTGTAAATCCGGTACACCATCTGAGTGGTAGCCTTATGACCCTAGGTAGATGAGTAAATGACTTCATGTAAGTTCATCACCTGGCCTGGGAAATCCTTTACAGAAAGCCAGTGGCGTACATACAGAGTTTTGGTGGGGGGGGGGGGGGGAGGAATTCCTCCACTATTCCTCATTTACAAAGTACATTCTCACTACTGTTCAAATCCACTTAAGAACTTCCTCAAGCTGTTCTTAAAATTTAAGAAAATGTTTTAAAACGAAGAATGAATGCACTAAAGAGATTATCAAACAATGATTGAGATGGTTAGATCATAATTTTAAGACTGGAAATTAAATTTAAAAACAAAAACAAAAAAATGAGTGATAAAAAGAGAACAAGAAGTGAAAGACCTAAATATAGTCATCCCCAAATAACAGGTGAAGTATAAAATGCAAGCTACAGCAAAATAGCAATTTGAAATGTCTAAAGTGGCTTAGAATCATTATAGTAAAAGGTCAAGAGACTGGGGGTTGATTTTAGAGCTAAATCCTCAAAAATAAACTTTGAACTTAAGGTCTTTGGGATTCAGAATTAGCGAAAATAAGTCGGTCTTGGGGAGGAAGCAGGTAGAATGAGAGCTGGGAGGGGCCGGGCAGGTTCTTAGAGGAATCCGGCGCCAGCAGGATTTATACCAGATGCACTCAACGCCCTCTAAAGGCTTTAGGAGAGAAACATTTCCCTGTTGAATACAGTCCCTTATCCTCTTCTTTATTTTCCCGTGTCTTTCTTTATTTTCAGTTTAGCTCGATGTGTCAGGGGTTATATCTTCATTATCACATTTAATCCACAAGCAACTTCTTAAGGTCTGTAAGTATTATCCCTGCTTTACTGATGGAAAAAGAAAAGCTTAGTAAGTCCAAGTAATTTGGATCTTGTTTACACCCATGTAGTTTGTAAAGTGACTGGAATTCAAGTCTCCGAGAATCATTGTGGTACAGCATGCTCTTAGCTTTACTGAACATAAGCATTCACTTATAAAAGCAGTGTTAAGCATTAAATGAGAAATGTTGTGGAAACACGTTGCAAATTCCAAAGCACCATAAAATTGCATGGTGTTATTTTGGCTGGCAATATTTAATGGGTTATTTAAAAATATTAAAAGGGTTATCAGTCCATTCAGGCTTGCATCCTACCATTGTAGTTTATTCTACTTTCTATTTTTTTCATTAATTTCACACCAAGCATTTTAAAAATGAGAAAAAAAGTCTTTATGAAATAAAAATATATTGTGGCCACAGAATCTTCATGCCATTATTAATCAAAGGACAATGAATGGGAATGCTAACAAAACTTTCACTTAGGAGCTACTGTTTAACATAAGATCTTCCTGTGGTAAAGCAATTCAGCTACAGATCAGTGCAAATATTTTTCTCTTTGTGATGGAAGATGTACAGAAAGTGAAAAAGTTGGCCGGGCTCCATGGCTCAGCCTGCAATCCCAGCAATTTGGAAGGCTGAGGCGAGTGGATTGCCTGAGCCCGCGGGTTCGAGACCAGCCGGGACAACTTGGCGAGACTTCGTCTCTACAATAAATAAAAAATGAGCCAGGCATGGTAGCGCCCACCTGTAATTCCTGGTCCTTGGAAGACTGAGGTGGAAAGGATCGCCGGAGCCCAGAAGGTCGACTCTGGGGTGGCCGTGAGTGTGCCACTGCTCTCCAGCCTGGGCAATGGAGTGAGACTCCAACTCAAAAAAAAAAAAAAAGAAAGAAAGAAAGAAAGTGAAAAAGTTGTGACTGGTGAAAGAGTCACTTACAACTTGTCTGATGGATTTTGTTCTCTAATTTTTCTGTTCCATTCCATTATTAGGAAATAAGTCACAATTTTAAAATTTAACCTTCTCTTGAAGATTAAAATTGCTTGCTTAATAAAAAAAAGTCTGTATCCACAGGTCTGAAACTTTCCAAAGCCATAAAGCCTTATTTGTCAACATTTCTTAAATATCTTATTTCATGCCAAGCAGTTCATTTCAGCATATTCTTTTACAAAAGGGTAAATTGCTTTTTCCTTTTCACTCTATAAATTGTACCACTCTGGGTTAATACAAAATAGAGGGTGTGTTTGTGTGTTGGCAAAATAGAACAGTAAATAAGGGAGAGACCAGTGAACCCAAGGGGAAGGCCTATGTCTGTTGGGCTATGTTTTGAAGTTGCCCATGAACCATTTGAAAGCTTCAGAAAACTTGTTACAAAAACCTCGACAAGCTCTGCTCAGAAAGTTCTGTGCTCCAGAGTTTGTTCTCAGAGAATGTTCTCCACCAGAACTTGGTACAGTGGTCAAAGAGTTTGAGAAATGTTCCATACTACATAACTTATCTTGGACGTTCAAATGTACATTCATATATTAAAGACAGAGAAGGTCTGTAGTAAGTCTGTTTAATTTTGTAACAATTTTCCATGACTCTACATATTTTCCATAATTCTTCATATTTTCCATGGAACACAGTTCTGATCTGGGGAGAAATGGATGCTGCCACAAATCTGTTCAATTGAGCATTTTCCGCTATAAACTACTAGTTTGACTATGTTGGATTTAGATACAGCTGTCAACTCAGGTCTTGCAGGGCTAAGAGTTATAAACTAGGTTCATGGGTTCATTGTCCAAATAAACTATGGAGAAGTGACGTTCTATGATGATGAAGTAAGCTTTTCCATAGAGCTGAATTTATTCAACTCGAAGAATGATATTTATTATGACTCCTTCCATTTTTTAAAATAAAATGTTGGTGGCAGGAAATTTCAACCATGAGCTTCATCACAAGACTCTCATTTTCATCATCACCACTGTAATCCCAACACTCTAGTACAGAGCCTAGCCTTAAGTAGGCTTTCAATAGCATCTGTCAATTAACTAAATAAATAGTAAGTAATCTGTTTAGTATCCTATTTTGCCAAATACATAGTTGACAACCAAATATTGGTTTGGACATTACTTTTAGAACTCAAAAATCTTGGAGTCATGGAACTAGGTGAAAGTCAATTTTGCTGAAAAAAAAAAAAAAAGTATGTATTGCAGCAGAGATGGCTTCTCTTCTGTAGCACTGTCATTCTGTATGTGCCCAAACCGAGGTGATTTATGTCACTTGTGGGTCAAGTCTTTCTTTTTTTAGCAGGTTGAATGCAGAAGACACTTAGGAAGCAGGAATGATGGGGTCACAGAATCCTGGGACCCAAAATCACCACAAGAAGGAAAGCCAATCACCAAATGAACCATACACATTGAACAATTAACTGAATACAAAATAAACTTTATTGTGTTAAACCATTGATATTGTGGAATTTGTTTCAGAAGCTAATGTTATGTAACATCTATATCCCATCTACATATGAATACACACAAATATACACCTTCATAGACGTATACTAGAAGCATATGCACCAGAAAATCAAAAGTAGTATTCTCTGGGCTATAGGATTAACAGACTTTATTATTTTTTTCTAAATTATCATATTTTCTAAATTTTCTTCCACAAATAGGCACTACTCCTCATTAGGTATATAATCGGAGGGAAACAAAATAAGTGTTATATATTTTTTAATGATTCCCAGCCTGCAAGACCACTCCCTGAATCTTCAAGCCCTTTCTTTGTTTTGGACCTCCAAACTAAGCACACACCCTATCTCTAGTCATAACTGGCAAACTGCCAGGCAACTCTCCCCACTCCCATGGGCATCTGAAGTATAATCACAATCTAATTTTTTTTTTCTACCACCTTAAAAATGCAGCAGTAGTGTTCAGGGAAGAAAACCTACCTGGATCATTTGAAAAAATTTCCAACTTAAAAAGTTTCAAGAATAGTACAAAAAACACTTATCTCCTTCACTCAGTCTTGCCGATTGCTATCATTTTACCATATTTGAATTACCACTGTCTCTCTGTAGATAGATAAACAGATAATAGATGGATAGATAAATTAGATAACTAGCTAGATAGAGTTAGACAGCTGGATAGACAGAGATATTTTTTCTGAACCATTTGAGAATAAACTGAAGACGTCTGACAATATTCATCAAAATTCTTGAAAATATGCAATGATTATGTGTTATTCCACTTATTGTAACTTAGTTGTAAGAAAATACTTGAAGATATAGAAAGTTTTAATGATAAGTCTTAATCAGCAATATTTACTATATTGAAAAGTATAAACGGGCTCCATGCCCAATCAGAAGAGTTTAATTGAGCAAATCATACAGTGTAGTTATAAATGCTTTGAAATGTCCTTTTATTTGCTACCCATCAATGGCCTCTGTAGTCGTTAGGACAAAGTTCAAAGCTCTTCATATGTCTGCCTCTGTTGATTGCATCACTCTTATCCCTGCTAGGACTCTTTTGATCCTGCCTCAGTTCCCTTCAGAAAAAAAAGATCACCCAGGATTCTTTCAGTCTGACATGGCACAGATGAATACTGGTTTCATTGGCTATGTCTCCCCCATCTTCCTGGTACCTAAGGATCAAACTGGAACCATACTACACGGAGACTCCGTCCTCCCTCAAGTCTCAGCCACTCCTGCCTGACAGCCTAGGAGACAGGTAATGCAACTTGAACCAGGGCAGCAATAAAAAGCCCCTATGAAAGGGGGCAATAAAAAGCCCAGGCTGTTCAGGAAGGCCTGTTCAATATCAGAGCAAATAACTTAGAATATGATTAGAATTCTAAAAGATTTGCAACGAGTAACCTATCCTAATTTCAAAGGAAGAGTCAGTTCCTCGAAAACACATTTATTCATGAGAATTTCTAGAAGAACGTGAACTTTCTTCTTAGAAACATCAATGAAAAAACAGACTCCCTTGGCTGGCTCCATAGATGCAAGCTTCTAAGGCTGCTTATCTTTTTCTAGCTGGCATGTTCACCTTCCTTACCAAAAATAATGAAAACAAATATAATATTACAGAATTTCCAAAGGAAATCATTCGACTTTGACACCACAGCTTCAGAAATTCTGAAGCAAAAATAAACATGAAATTTTAAACAAGGAGCTTGGGGGATGATCATATTTCTTGTACAAATATTTGAATGGAAAAATCATAGAATCTGATATAGCACTTATAAAACAAAAAGAAGTTGGTTCTAAAATATGCCTCATAAATATTACAAACATTTCATCAAACGGACAAGTTCTAAGAATCAAGGAGGAAACACTCCAAAACATAATATTTATTTAAAGGACAATACAATTTGTGTTAAAGACATTGTCTGTGGGAAAGAAAGGACTTAAAAAATAAAATAGAGAAATGCAACACTCAACTGATTTTACTAACAATACCAGTACTGAACCATTTACTTTTCTTAAGGAATGTACAAGATACTGCACAAAAAGGTAATTTCACTTAGTTGATTACTATGATCCAAACAGATTTACCTTAAGAAATGAGGGCAAGATATAAGACAAGATTTGGCTGAACTAGAGAAAAAGAGCCAAAAAAGTGACAAGATTTTCAACTGGTGACAATTTCACAAGGAAAGATAGTTTACTAACTCATATAAAAATCAACCTACAACAGCATCCGTGATTCCGATTGGGTGAGTAGGAAGCACATGTGTCACAACGCACCAGTGAGGAACGAGACAGACCTCCCACCCTGTTGCACTGGCTTCCCCAGCCTGTCTCTGTCCTGGAACCTTATAAAGGACCCCTCACAGCACAGGATTTTCAGCCCACTACATTTTCTTCTCAGCCTAGAATATAATTATAATTATGCAGACTATTCTTAATTAATATTCTATATAATTGTAATTATATAGAATATAATTTCTGTTTCCCATCACCTCTTTCTTTTCGGAGAGTGACAGAGCTCAAGAAAAAAATCAACTGGCCAATACTGAACTGGAAAGGTGAGAAAAAGTACTTTGAGATAGATGTGGGATGGTTTGGGGGACATCAACAGACTCAGGTAAACAAGGAGACTAAAGTGGGCATTGTCAAAAAGCACTGAGGCAAAGGCCCATGGCTTATTCACAGGAAAGACCAGAATCGATGACGTTACACAAGACAAGTGCTGCTGTTACACTTGAAAGTTCGCACACTCAGAGGATAAGAGAGAAGAAAACTGGAATGGCAAGTAGCTCCTTTCATATTTTTAAGAGAAAAGCATTTTTTTTAAAGAAATAGAAAAGTCAGCCGGGCTCGGTGGCTCAGCCTGTAATCCCGCGCCTTTGGGAGGCTGAGGTGAGTGGATTGCCTGAGCCCGTGGGTTCGAGACCCACCTGGACAAGCGAGACCTCATCTCTACAATAAATCAAAAACTAGTCGGGCGTGGTAGCGCGCGCCTGTAGTTCCAGCTACTTGGAAGGCTGAGGCGGAAGAATCGCCGGAGCCCAGCAGGTCGAGGCTGCGGTGGCCGGGAGCGGCCACTGCACTCCAGTCTGGGCGACAGAGTGAGACTCCAACTCAAAAAAAAAATAAAAATAAAAATAAAAAAATAAAAATAAAAAATAAAAGGTTCAAGATCCAAGAGGTAGTTTTAGAAAGAGCGAACAGAGATACTGGTGGTAAGGAAATTATCAATGAAACAATATAAAAAAATGCCCTAGTGCTGAAGACCACAAACTTTTTCCTTTTTTTGAGTCAGAGTTTTACTCTGTTGCCCAGACTGGAGTGCAGTGGCACGATTATGCCTCACTGCAGCAGTGACCTCCTGGGCTCAAGTGATCTTCCCAACTCAGCCTCCCAAGTACCGAATACCTGGGACTACAGGTACACACCACTACGTCCAACTAAGTTTTTAATTTTTTATAGAGATGGGATCTCGCTAAGTTTTCCAGGCTGGTCTCGAGCTCCTGGGCTCAAGCAACTCTCTCACTTCAGCCTCCCAAAGTGATTATAGGCGGTGGACACCATGCCTGACACAGATCATAGATCTTAAATGAAAGGCTTCAAATGCCCAGAATGATCGTTGACAACAGCCCAGACCAAGATACACCAGTGGGAGTTCTACAATAGAGAGGTAGAGAGAAGACGGTAAGAGTTTTCAAAAAGAGAACTAAAACATTTACATATAAAGGATCAAGAATCAGAATTGCACTGGACTTCCCAATACCAACAAAGGAAGCTAGAAAACATTGGGAAAATGTCTTTAATAGCCCAAGGAGTGGTTATTTTTGGTCTAAAATTCTATTCCCAGCCACATTACCAATCAAATGTGATTCATAACATCAGTGACTATTGATTAACAAAGACATTTTCAAACATGCAAAGTACAAATAAATTGGCATCCAATGTACCTATCTTGGGAAGCCACTGGAAGATGTTCCACCATGAAAGAGGCACAGGGAAGTGTCAGGATGACAGCTAGGTGGCAGGCCCTGGGACCAGCCAGTCCAGGGCAGAGCAGGCCACTGGAGGTCTCTGGGAAGAATTTCTCCAGGAGTACAATGAAATGCTTATGGACAAGCATGAGATGTCAAAAATTGTCTAGTGTTGATTTCAGAGTTGTTAGAAATATGGAAAAACACTGATGTTTCAAGAAAGCAAAGCAAAAACAAAATATGGAGGAATTATCAACTCCAGGAAGAAGAAAATGTGGAGTAAAAGAATTGTACTTCCTGCCCCCTACTTGGTGCAGCAGTGAACAATGCTTATTTTATGTAATCATAGTAATGAAAATGATGCATGTGAATTTAGCCAAAAATTGGTCAGCCATTATGTTGGGAGGACAGAAAGCACAGGAAGGGGAGGGGTGAGTGATCTAAAATATTCACTTACCATAGTGGGAAATATTTAAAATAAGTGAATCAAGAGAGAGCAGTATATGCTTGTTATCTAAAAGTATGAATGTAAATGAATATAGAAAAAAACGATGAATGTTGCAAGCGGTTGGTTCTGAAGAACAAAAGGACAATGGGATCAGAAGGTGGTCAAGGGACTTTACAGGTATTTGATAGAATATAAATAAAATTAATTAAAAATTCAGTAAAGGCAAGAAGGCTGGACCCACGCTGGTCAAATAATGGCTATATCTTCCCAATACATCTCTGGGGTTCTCTTCAAATTCCTCAATCATCAAAACAGCAAATAAGTGGCAGGCATTGTGAAAACTTCCAGAACTGTGGCTGGCATTCCTACTATAGGAAACATCAACAGCACAACTGGCAATGGTTTTCACAGGTTTCAAGGCATCCCAGCAAGTTAAGGACCATGCTATTCCCTGTTTTTAAAGGAAAACAGATTCAGAAAGGTTTGGGATTTGATACAGGTCTCTGATGTGGAAAGTTGTAGAGGCAGGACCCTGATTCCAGCTCCTCTGTGGCAGATTATATTGTCAAAGATGAACTCATCCGCTATGCTCTTCTTCCACTCCTCTATCAAGAGGTGGAGACTATTTCTCCACTCTTTTGAGCCTGGGCAGGTTTTGCAAAAATGTTGACCAAGATAATACAATGGAAATGACACTGGGGGACTTCTGAGACGATGCCATCAGAAGCCTCACAGGTTTTGGTTTGGTTTGGTGGGATGTTCCTTCTGGGACACTGTTTTTTGGAAACCAATTGCTATCCCGGGAGATGCTTTTGCCACATGTAGAGGCCATGTAGGCACTCCAAACAACATCTCAGCTGAACCAGCAGCAGCTCCCAACCATGTGAGTGAGCTGCCATCTTGGATATCTGCCCCAGCTGAGCCTTTGACTGACTCCAACTTCAGTCACTGACTAGAACTACATGAGAGACTCCAAGTGGAATCACCCAGCTGAGTCGTCAATCCATAGAAATGCGGAGATGAAAATAAGATGGTCTGAAGTCACAAAGTTTTGGGGGTGATTTGTTATTCAGCAATAGATAACCAGAGTAACATCTGACACCAAGGTCCATATTCATTCCTCAATGCCATTGTATGTGTTTCTTAGCAATTACTTTACTGGAATTTGGTAGCACAGTTTTTATTTTGTAAAACTTGCACATCACAGGTCTCCTAGCCATCCCTGGCCCTTGCCTGCAAATCCAATACCTCTCCCCCTTCCCACTCTGATAACTAAAAACGCCCTTACATTTTTTTCCAAATGACTCCTAAGGATGTCATCCCCAGATGAGATTTCCAGGTGCACAAAGTCACCTTGAGATGGTTTAAAACTGAATTCCAAACATATAAATGCAAAAGCCAGAGAGATTGTTGGCAGGAAAGAACAAAAAGGAAAAGCAGGCAGGGTGGAGTTACCAAAGGTCAACTCAAGGCCTCTCTGCTGCTCTGCCTCTGACATCTACCTTGCTGGCTGAGCCCTCTTTGGCCTTGGTCTCTCTAAGCCTTGTGGAGACTGTTTGGTGGTAACTATGCCCATGGGGGAAAGGGCGTGGGAATGACTGTGCCATGGAGTCATGATGTGGGAGGAAGCTGTCTACCCCTCTCACTTCACTCTCTGGAAGCCAGAGAGGGAACCATGTCAGGATCTCCCAATTGAGGCCCCATGTTCTTTCCACCCCTCAAGCAAGGATACAGTTGTGATTGAGGTGTTTTAGATGGTTCATGGACACATTCACCTTTGGTGCACAGGATACTGTTCAAGTTGGCTTGGTATGATTACCGGTTGTATGAGTTTGCTAGGGCTGCCATAATAAAATCCCACACACCCGAGTGGCTTAAACAGAGAATTATTGTCTGACAGTTTTGGAGGCTAGAACTTCATGATCAAGGAGTCAGGTTCCTTCTGAGGACCGTGGGAGAGAATCTGTCCCATGTTCTCCCCGACCTTCTGGTGGCTTCTGGCAATCTTTGGCTTTTCTTGGCTTATAGGTCTCTACATTTGTCTGCACATGGTGTCCTCACTGTGTGTGTCCATGTTCAAATGTCCTCTTTTTTCTTTTTTTAATCAGGGTCACCCAGGCTGGAGGGCAGTGGCACAATCACAGCTCATGGCAGCCTCAACCTTCTAGGCTCAGGCGATCCTTTCACCTCAGCCTCCCAAGTAGCTGAGACCACAGGCGCATGCCACCATGTCTGACTAATTTTTAACAATGTTTTGTAGAGGCAAGGTCTTGCTATGTTGCTTATGCTGGTCTCGAACTGCTTGGTTCAAGCAATCCTCTTGCCTTAGCATCCCAAAGTGCTAGGATTACAGGTGCGAGCCACCCTGCCCAGCCCCAAATGTACTCTTTTTGTAAGGATACCAGTCATACTGGATTAGGACCAGCCTACCTTGGTATGACCTCATCTTAAATGCATCTGCAAGGACGCTATTCCTAAATCAAGTCACATTTAGAGACACTGGGTATAAGAACTTCACCACTGAATTTAGAGGGAGGGGGCACACAGTTAAACTCATAACATGGATGTGATGAACTCACGTGTTGTGTGTTTCCCATGTGAAATGCTACCATGAATATCTTCAATTCACATCTTGCTTTGGCTCTTGGCTTAAAACTCTGTACAAGGCAGTGGATCCACTTGAAAAATCATATTAGCCCAGATGAGACCAGGGATTTTGCTCTTTCCCTGAGACAGCATGCTGCAGTCTGAGCTCTGCTTTAGCGATTACAGAATATCTTTGACAGGCCTCTCATCTGTTCTAGTGGACACACCTGTGACAACTGTGCTCTACCTATGAGTCATATTTTGCCTGCGGAAGGATCCCAAAGTATATCGGTGGACTAAAAACACCTGGGAAGTGCAGTCACTGGGGAGATGAAGTGCCTTCCAGTAGCATAAGGTGCTCACGGACAGACTGTAGGATTTAGGAGAATATGGGAAAAGCCTGGTGTCATTGGAAGTCCAGGGAGGAGTGCTCATTCACTTATTTATTCATACTTTTTTTTTTGGCCGGGGGGGAGAGACAGGGTCTTGCTCTCTTGCCCAGGCTGGAGTGCAGCAGCACTATCATAGTGCATTGCAGTCTGGAACTCCTGGGCTCAGGTGATCTTCCTGCCTCAGCCTCCTGAGTAGCAGAGACTACAGGCAGTTGCCACTACGCCTGGCTAATTTTTAAAAAAAGTTTTGTAGAGATGAAGTCTCACTATGTTGCCCAAGCTGGTCTCAAACTTCTGGTCTCAAGCAATCTTCTTGCCTCGGCCTCCCAAAGTGCTGGGATTATAGGCATGAGCCACTGTGCTCAGTTCCTAATCATACATTCTTTTTTTTTTTTTTTTCCTCCAATAGCTTCAGGGGTTCCAGTGGTTTTGGTTACAAGGATACATTATATTTGTAGTTCCAGTGGTTTTTGGTTACAAGGATACATTATATAGTGGTGAAGAAGTCTGGGTTTTAAGTGTACCCGTCACCCCCATCTGTGCACGTTGTACCTAATAGGTGATTTTTCATCCCTCCCCTTCTCACCTTCCTCCTTTTGAGCCACCTGTGTCCATTATGCCATTCTCTATGTCTTTGCAGACCCTTAGTTTATCTCCCACTTATAAGTAAGAGCATGCGGTGTTTGGTTTTCTGTTCCTGTTCACTTAGGATAATGTTCTCCTGTTCTGTCCAAGTTGCTGCAAAAGTTTGCTGGGTGTGGTGGCTCAAGCCTGTAATCCCAGCACTTTGGGAGGCCAAGACTAGAGGACTGCCTGAGCCCAGGGGTTTGAGACCAGCCTGGGCAACTTGGTGAGACCTCGTCTCTACAATAAATAAAAAATAAGCCGGCTGTGGTAGTGTACGCCTGTAGTTCCAGCTACTTGTAAGGTTGAGGTGAAAGGATTGCCTGAGCCCAGCAGGTCAAGGCTGCGGTGGTCATGTGTGTGCCAGTGCACTCCAGCCTCGATGACAGAGTGAGACTCCAACTAAAAAAAAAAGACATTATTTCATTCTTTTTTATGGCTAAATAGTATTCCATAGTGTATACATGAGGGGAACCCCCCAAAACCTGGAATTAATTTTTGAAGGGCAAGCCCCTTGTAGTGCAGACTTCTCTTGCTAGGTAAGCATTCTAGGAACCCATTGGCATCAGTGTACCAGCCAGCATTTT
The DNA here is from genome assembly GCA_963574415.1 of Tarsius wallacei. NCBI lineage: Eukaryota > Metazoa > Chordata > Mammalia > Primates > Tarsiidae > Tarsius > Tarsius wallacei. Next base: position 20,175 of record CAUYQG010024172.1, on the reverse strand, counting down.
TGTTGTGAGAGGCTGGTTTTGGCTTCAGTGAATTTTTTTTTGAGATTCAACGCATTTGCCCATTTCATTATGGGTGACTTACAAGGGCACCTGCCCACATTGTGCTGATTATTCAGCAGTTTTTGACCAAAAACGGCATTACCCTGTGCCCCACCCTCCCTATTCACCTGATTTTATCCCAAGCAACTTTGTTGTTGTTGTTGTTGCTTCCTTAGATGAAAAAAGTCCTCAAAGGGAAACATTTTGCTGATGTGGAAGAGGTAGAACCAAAAATGGCAGAAGCACTAGAAGGCATCAAAATTGACGAGTTCAAAAACTGTTTTGAGCAGTGGAAAAAGCATTTTGATAGATGTATTGCATCAAACAGAGAGTACTTTGAAGGGGACTGAAGCTTAGACATGTAAGAATAAATACACAATTTTAAAATAAATATTTGGTTCCCCCTTTGTATACCACATTTTTATTTTCCACTGGTCAGTTGATGGGCATTTAAGTTGATTCGCAGAGGGGTCCAGTCACTGCGGCACCCATGTGAAGTCTAGCAATCACCTATTAGGGTCAGTTACTGAGGCACTCATCACAGATAAGAGCCAGTGACTGGGGTCCCATCACAGGGGAGAGCCAGTCACTGGGGTATCATTCACAGAGAAGGGCCAGTCACAAGGACAGCTACCACAGAAGAGGGCCAGTCACTGTGGCACCCATCACAGACGAGGTCCAGTCACTGGGGCACCCGTCACAGAGGATGGGTAGTCACTTGGACACCTGCAATAAATAGTATGAGTGTAGGTGTCTTTTCTTTCTTTTCTTTTCTTTTAAATAACAACCTCTGTTCCCAAGTAGTGGGAATGCTGGATTGGATGGTAGATGTACTTTTAGTTCTTTTAGAAACTTTTATCCTGATTTCCATAGAGGTTGCACTAATTTACACTCCCACTAACAGTGTATAAGCATTCCCTTTTCACTGCATCTGCACCAACATCTATTATTTTAAAAAAATTTTTGGGAATGACCATTCTGACTGGCATAAGGTGGTATCTCATTGTGGTTTTAGTTTGGATTTCCCTGATGATGAGTGATGTTGAGCATTTTTTCATATGTTTGTTGACCATTTGTGTATCTTCTTTTGAGAAATGTCTGTTCATGTCATTTGCCTACTTTGTAATGGGGTTGCTTTCTTTTTTCTTGCTTATTTGAGTTATTTGTAAATTCTGGATATTAGTCCTTTATACAGTTTGTGAATTTCTTCTCCCATTCTGTAGGCTGCCTATTTACTCTGCTGATTATTTCTTTTGCTGTGCAGAATTTTTTTTTTTTTTTTTTTTGAGTTGGAATCTCACTCTGTCACCCGGGCTGGAGTGCAGGGGCATGCTCACAGCCATGGCAACCTCAACCTGCTAGGCTCAGGTGATCCTTCCACCTCAGCCTACTACAGGCATGCACCACAAGCCCAGCTAATTTTTTCGATTTATTGTAGAGACGAGGTCTTGTCATGTTGCCCAGGCTGGTCTCGAACCCGTGGGCTCAGGCAACCCTCTTGTCTCCGCCTCCCAAAGTGCTGAGATTACAGGCATGAGCCACCATGCCTGGCAGCTTTTTAGTTTAATTAAGGCATATTTGTCTATTTTTTTTGTTGTTGCATTTGCTTTTGGACTCTTCATCAGAAATTCTTTTCCTAGGCCAATGACCAATGTCCAGAAGAGTTTTTCCTAGGTTTTTCTTTATGATTTTATGGTTTCAGGTCTGTCATTTAAGTCTTTAATCCATCTTGAGTTAATTTTTATATGTGGGGAGAGATGGAGATCAAGTTTCACTTTTCTGCATGTAGCTATCCTATTTTCCCAGCACCATGTGTTGAAAAGGGTGTCCTTACCCAGTGTGTGTTTTGTTTGCTTTGTCGAAGATCAGTTGGTTGCAGGTATCTGAGCCCTAATCATACATTCTCTAAGCAAGTTCTTACTGAGCACTCAAGATGAGCCAGGCATTGTGAAACTTAGAATCTAGTGGGGAAGGAAAGCAAACATACAAGCGATTTCTCGTTGTGATAAATGACACGAAGCCAATCAACAGTCTGCAATAAGAAGACAGTGAGGGCATCCCCTTTGAAAGGTGGTCAGAGAGCCCTCTGTAACGAGGCAGCACTGAGGCTAAGACCTAAAGGATTCGGACAGGGCGGTCAAGGTGGCAGGGGCAGCTTGTGGGAAGGCCTGAGATGGGGATGAACTTGATGTGTTTAAGGAAGAATAGCAAGGGATCAGGGAGGAGGCCAGAGATGAGACTGGAGAGCAAGGCGTGAGCCAGAGCAGGGAAGCAAGCTGTCACACAGACCCCTGAAAAGCCCCTGTGGAATTTCAGGCAAGAGAGTAACATGATTTAATTACATTTTGAAAACAACCGGCCAGGCATGGTGGCTTACACTTATAATCCCAGCACTTTGGGAGGCCGAGGTGGAAGATTGTTTGAGCCCTGGGCAACATAGTGAGACCTTGTCTCTAAAAAAATAAAAAATATTAGCTGGGTGTGGTGGTGTGCACTTGTAGTCCCAGCTACTCAGGAGGCTGAGGAGGGAGGATCACCTGAGGCCAGGAGGTTAAGACTATGGTGAGCTGTGACTGTGCCACTGTACTCTAGCCTGGGCAACAGAGCGAGACCCAACTCAAAAAACAAACAGACAAGCAAACAAACAAAAACCCAATCACTTTTCTTGCCCATCAGAATGGCAAAGGTTAAAGTTTGAAAACACACTGTGTTGGCAAAGGAGAAACAGACAGACATGTATCTTAGTGGTGGAAATATAAATTAGTGTAGACTCTAAGGAGAGAAGTGGGGCAACATTTGTCAAAATAAAAAATGCCCATACCCTTGGGCCCAGCAATTTTTCTTCCATGAATGTCTCCTAGATATATATTTTTAAAATCAATGTATACAAGATTTTTTTGCAGCGCTGTATCTAATTGCAAAGCTTGGAAAATACCTAAATATCAACAAAGGACTAAGTCCAGCAATATCAACAAATGAGCATTTGGATAAGCAAACATTGGTCATCTACACTGCGTACTGCTGGGCAGCTGTTGGGATTGAGTGAGTTCTTTATGTACTGAGATGAGTCAGTTTCTGAGATACACACACGGTTTTTAAAAACAAGGTACAGACCATGTGCGTACTGTGTGTATCACTGTGTAAGTATAGGACTTGCGTGTGTGTGCGTGTCCATTTGGGCCTTCCAGGAAACAGATACCAAGACGGAACTGACATGCAAAGGATTTACTGGGGAAACACCTGTAGTGGGACGAATAGAAAGGGAACAGGCATGAAGTAGGAAGAGCTATCAGATCCCAGTGTGGGTCTGACACTGGACCAGGAGAGGGAGAAGGAAGGAGTGGTCGGAAGAGCCTCAGGCTGTGGTGCCGCTCTGAGAACGTCTCAGCTGCAGAGCCAAGAGTACTGTTCAAGGAGCCTTGTGTCAGGCAGAACTGGTCCAGTCCCCCCACTGGGCTCTGTCATTGGCTAGAAACAACCTGGGGAGGACATGGCCCCAGTGTGATCTCTCTGGTGGGTGCCAAAGTGCAGTGGGCAGAGACTGTCAGCTAAGGAAACTCCTCTCAATGGGTTCTGTCTTAAAGATGGGCCTGAGCTGTGCACTCCGTGCCTGCCGCTGATTCACGTGTGTGAGACATCTCAGGAAGGGTGGAGGGAACAACACTGCCACACTGGCTGCCCCTGAGGAGAGGAACCGGTGGCCAGTTCTTCTCACAATATACTCTTGCACCATTTTATTTTATTTGATCACTTTTAATTCAGCGGCATTTAGTGCGTTCACAATGCCATGCAATCACCACCTCTAGACAGTTCTCAGACAGGTTCGCCATCCCAGAAGGAAACCCTAGACTCGTTAAGCAATGACTCCTCACTCCCTCTCTCTCCTTTCTCCCTGGCTACTCCCCATCTGCTTTTCATCTCTATGGATTTACCTATCCTGGATATTTCATGTACATGGAATCATACACCATGTGGCCTTTTGTGTCTGGCTTCTTTTGCTTAGCACCATGCTTGCAAAGTTCACCCACATGGTGGCATGCACAGCACTTTTTTTCATGGATGAGTAATATTTCATTGTATGAATATACCACATTTCGTTTATCCATTCAGCAGCTTTTTGTTGAAACACTTCTTTCCATTTCTCTTGGATCTATAAAACACTGAGGAGGGGCGTGGCTGGGTCATGTGGAAACTCTGTCTGACTGTTTTGAGGGATTGCCACACTGTTTTCTAGGAACAGAGATTTTTATGAGCAAAATGTTTTGAGAGGGAAGAGGAAGCCCAGGCATGGGGACTGCAGGGCGTGAGGAAGTTAAATGAGGAACTGGGAAGGTGAAGGGGAAAAGGGTCAAGGCAAATACCCCCACTTTGCAGTTTGCCTCAGAAGCTGGATGATCACTGCGGTCCACCACCATGGCCTCACTGATGCCTCCTCCTCGCCCTGTCGTCTGGTGCCAGGTGCAGAGAGGCCCCTGGAAACACCGGTTGAACATTTGGTTATGTACAAAGCACCAATGCCGGCCCCTGCTCTGGTCCCTCTATCCTCCCTTCCGTCTTCTTGGCCTGGTCCTGGTCTTGGTCTCCACTGGCCTTAGGCAGAACTGATGTCCTAGTTTGCCTTGGGTGTACAGTGTAGCAGTTGGGCACCTCCTTACCCATTCCAGACATGGTGCATTTGGAGGCCAGACACTTAAAAGGTTAAGGCAGGCTGGGTGTTTTGGCTCATGCTGTTAATTCCAGTACTTTGGGAGGTGGGAGGATTGCTTGAGCCCAGGAGTTCAAGACCCCCTAGGCAACATAGCAACACAGCGAGACCTCATCTCTACAAAAAGTAAAAAAATTAGCCAGGCATGGTGGCACATGTCATCAGCTACTTGATATCACTTAAGTCTAGGAGGTTAAGGCTGCAGTGAGCCAGGATTGTGTCACTGCACTCCAGCGTGGGTGACAAAGTGAAACCCTGTCAATAAATAGATAAACAAACAAACAAACAAACCCAGATCATGAACTTGAACTCAAGATGCTTCTCACTCAAAGTAAAACCCCAAGTCAATAAAATGGCCACATGGTCCTGTATGATCTGACCCCCCACCTAGATTCCCAGCTTCTTCTCTGACCTCTTCCCTGACTGTTCCCCTTCACTTACTTAGCTCTAACCTCCCTGAACTCCCTGCTACTCCCTGGTCCTCTTTGGGACCTCCGTGTACCCCTTTCTCTGCCAACACACTCTCCTGGATGCCTGTGTGGCCAGCGGCCTCATATTTTGCCACCTTGTGGGTGGGGCTTTCCTTTACCATTATTTATAAAACAGGGACTCTTCCCTCACCCTCAAGACCTCCCAATCCTCCTTTCTCCACCATATTTTTCTTCTACAGAAAATAAGATCTGGAATACTTCATATTGACTTTGCTGTCTTTTTTCACTAGGATGGAACTGCAGAAAGGCAAAGACTCTATTTTGCTCTCAGATGTATCCTCAGCCTCTAAACCAGGGCTGAGTACAGAGTAGGCCTTCGATAAACATCTCTTGGCTGGGTATGGTGGCTCACACCTGTAATCCCAGCACTTTTCAAGGCTGAGACAGGAGGACTGCTTGAGCCCAGGGCTTCGAGATCAACCTGGGCAACATAGCAAGACCTCTTCTCTACAAAACAAAAAATTAGCCGGGCATGGTGGCACATGCCTATAGTCCCAGCTACTTGGGAGACTGAGGCAGGAGGATCACCTGAGCCCAGGATGTCAAGGTTGAGGTGAGCCGTGATTGTGCCATTGAACTCCAGCCTGGGCAACAGAGTGAGACCTTGACTCAGATAATAATAATAAATAAAAATAAATTTTAAAATAAGTATCTTTTAAATGGATGAATAAACAAATTATTGAAAACATTCTTTTCTTAGAAATCAATATATTTGTGTAAGAAAAGTCTCAAAAATCACCTGGATTTTGGTTGCTTGTTTTGTCTCATAACTTGTCACTGAAGAATAATTTTATTTTCATGGCTGGGGACTTCAATGGCTGGAGATGGCAGGAACCTCTGGGACCTGACACCAGCCACCCTGTGCCTTTCTCCAGCATCTTAGAAGAGGCATTTTGCTACAATAGAAGCTATGTGCATAGAAAGATGCCACTGCAAATGCCATGTCAAGTCTATAACCACTTTTTGGGGCTTTCCTCGTAGTAGCCTGAAGCCAAGCCATTGTTTCCTCTCGTAGATAATTACATCCGAGGTCAGAATTCAGTGGACATTCCTCTGATGCTTTGGAACTGGGAAAGACCCAGGCTACCCACATGAGAGAGCCAGACTCTGAACACAACGTGTCCGACATAGTGAGCCTTCTTTGCTCTGGGGGACCCGCTACCTTCTGTGGGTCACAGATCCCAATTATCACTTAGCCCCCTGTCTTACCTTTATGGATAGTGTGAGAGTTAAACCAAGTTGGCTAAGATACTTATAATGTCAATTGTCCGGCTAAGAGAAGCAAGCTGTGTGTGTGTGCGTGTGTGTGGGCATTTGTGCACACATGAGCACCTGTGTGTGAGCGGTCAAGGGGGAGTGAATGGTGACAGCTCAGGAGGGGAGGAACACACTGGTTTGGAAGTTAGGAGCCAGTGAGAACTGGGTTCGAGTCCCAGTCAGACTCCTTATGAGTTGTGTGACTCAGGGAAGGTGAGACACTCATGCCTGTGAGTGCCATGTTCATAAGCTGCCAAATGGCAGGGGTTTGACCAGACACTTCAGATGCTTTCTAGTTAAAATAGGGGGGAAAAAAGGCACCAGATCTACAGTCCAATGATCCAAGGCAGACCACTACGTATTGCCCATCAGACACGTTTAGCGTATCTTAGGGTCCATGACCCCTGATTATAGTTATGACATAGAGGGTGTGAATTTGTGTGTGAGTGTGTGTGTGTGCGTATGAGTGTGAATGTGTGTATGTGAATGTGAGTGTGTATAGTGTGAGTGTATGAGTGTGTGTTTGCGAATGTGTGTATATGTGTATCTGAGTGTATGTGAGTTTGCGTGTAGTGTGTGTGAATGTGAGTGTGTGAGAATATATGCGTGCATGTGCTTGTGTGTTTTAAGTGTGTGTGTATTTGACTGTGTGTATGTGCGTATGTGTGTGTGTGATATGAGTGTGTGTGAATATGAATATGAGTGTGTGACTGAATGTGTGTGCTCTGTGTGTGTGTGTGTGTGTGGCAGTGGAGTGTGGTAGGATGGCAGGCTCCCAGCCAAGGACTCTGGGTGAACAGAAGCCATGTAAGAATGAGGCCCCTGTAGCTGGGGCTGGGCAGCCCCACACCTCTGCCCCCTGCCAGTTTCTCCCCCACTGGTTGTGTCTGAGAACCCGGCAAGGTGTGGGGAGCGAAGCGGGGCTGCCTACTTGACTGGCTGACTGCCGGTTGTAACTTGTCAACACCAGCAAGCTTGTTGTTTTCCAGCCACATGAGACTCTCACTGGATGTTTAAGCATAAAGCTCGGTGCACCCACATAATCCAGACCCCAGCGCATTGTCTGAGCAAGTGTGCATTCCTGAAAGCCAGAAAGTACAACGGAAGCACCAAATTCAAACTGGCGTCTGTTACAAGACACTTGAATGCGTTTTTGTGAGAGGGACAGGAGATGCTGCTTCTTCTTCCCCCTGAGATGGGGTGGCAGCTCACCTCACAGGGGACAGCGGTGGGGGTGGGCTGGAGCCTGGTGGCGTTGGTCTGGAAACCTCCATGCTGGGGCAGAGGCTCCATTTTTATCGCTGATCCTCAGAGGTCCAGCACCATCAGGGGCACATGCAGGGCAACCTGGAGATGCGGATGAAGGAGGAACCCAGAAAGGGTTGAGTGAGTGATCAGTGTACACACTTCTGAAACCATCGATCTCTTTTTTTTCTTTCTTGAGCCAGAGGCTCACTCTGTCACCCAGGCTGGAGCGCAGTGGCATGCTCATGGCCACCCCAGCGACAACCTACTGGGCTCTGGCGATCCTTCCGCCTCAGTCTTCCCAGTAGCCGGAACTACAGGCCTGCACTACCACGCCCAGCTAATTTTTTTTTATCTATTGTAGAAAAGAGGGCTCGCCAAGTTGCCCAGGCTGGTCTTGAACCTGTAGGCTCAGGCAATCCTCTCACCTTGGCCTCCCAAAGTGCTGGGATTACAGGCTGAGCCACCGAACCCGGCCTCAGTGTGCGCACTTCTGGGACCCTAGCGAGACTGGGGACAGCTGTGTGATTCTGCCTGCTGCCAGGAAACTTTCCATCCTGAGCTACGTCCAACAGGGTCACCTAGGAGACTTACTGACCTTCAGCCCCCAGGGTGAAGCTCATGCCCTCGGACCATACCCAGGTGTGGCTATCCACCAACCAGCATCACCACCCCGTTTCTGCAAGATTGAGTCCCTGCCTCTCCTCTGTCACCCTCTCAACTGCCAGGCTGTGATTCTTTGGTATCCAGGGGGCCAGTCCTTTGACACCCTGTCCTCTTGCTCCTTGGCCTCTTCTCCCGTGTAGACCCCAGGCCTTCCCGTCATTAAGAACTGCAAAACCTCTATCACCTCTTCCCCTACCCTGTCCCCTTTCAGTTCTGCCCACTCCTTCCAGAACCCCAGCTGCTGCTACTCCTTAGCTGCGTCATGACCTAAAACCACTAACCCTACCACATTTTAAGTATCTCTCATCCCTCCTTATTTGACATAAATTCCATGGGCAGCCATTACAACGACCCCTCTCATGCACAGTAATTCCTCGTCCTTCTCTTGTATTGTGGGGCTGAATACAACCCTGTCTCTCCACGCCTGTCTGAGGCCCTATCTCAGTGGTTCATCCCACAGTCAAACCTGGATGGAGAAAAAGTCACAGGCATGCTGATTAGCTTTATTTTAAATTCAAATGAGGCCCAAGTACAGTGACTCATGCCTGTAATTCCAGCATTTTGGAAGGCTGAGAGGATTGCTTGAGCCTAGGAGTTTGAGACCAACCTTGACAACATAGTGAGGCCTTCTCTTTATAAAAAATAAAATACAATAAACTAGCCAGGCCTGGTGCCACGTGCCTGTAGTCCCTGTTACTTGGGAGTCTGAGGCAGAAGTATCACTTGAACCCAGGAGGTTGAGGCTGCAATGTGCCGTGATCATGCCACTGCACTTCAACCTGGGCGACGGAGTGAGACTTCAACTTAAAAAAAAAATTCAGGTGAGCCCTTGGTACTTACTGAAAATCCAACCATGTCTCCTTGTCAATTCATTCTCTTACTGTCCTAGGTGACAGCTTTATACTTCCTGTCCTCCAATATCCAACACCTCTGTCCCAGTCCTCAATCTCCGTTGGTGACACTGCTTCTGATTTCACTCAGGAAAGTGGAAGATTGAAGAGAATCTCCATTGATCCCTGCAATCACAAATATTCACCTATCAGCAAACAAACCCACACATTCTTCCTTTATTTCTGTGGCCATGAATGTCTGTTCATACTCCTTGTTTGCGGGAGAATATTGTCTAGGTTCTAATGCCGAGAACCTTCGAATATGTTGTTGGTTGACATGATGAAAGGGACTTTTCAGATGGGGTTTAAGATGGGGGTCTTGAGATGTCCTGAATTATCCGGGTGGGCCCATTGTAATACAAGAGTTCTTAAAAGAGGGAGATAGGTCAAAGTCAGGAAAGGTGATGTGCTGATGGAAGCAAAGAAAGAGATTAGAAAATGCTACACGGCTGGCTTGAAGATGAAGAAGGGGGCCAAGAGCCAAGGAATGCAGGCGTCTTCTAGAAACTGAGAAAGACAAGGAGATGGATTCTCCCCTGGCGTCGCCAGAAAGAATACAGCTCTCCTGACACCTTGAATTCTGACCTCCAGAACTGTAAGATGATAAATGTATGTTTAAGCCACTAAATTTGTGCTAATCTGTTATAGCAGCAACAGGAAACGAATACAACAATAAAGTCGTTGGCTCTTCTTATGCTCCAGTAAATTTTCCTTCTCTCCTATGTTATCAAATTCCACCCCCCTCCCTTTTTGGATAATCTCCTGAACACATAAATATGCTGGGTTTTGTTTTTGTTTTTTCATCTTTAAAAAATAGAAATGCATCTGGGCACGGTGGCTCATATCTATAATCCCAGCACTTTGGAAAGCCAAGATAGGAGGATCACTCGAGCCCAGGAGTTCCATACCAGCCTAGGCAACACAACAAGACCTAATCTCTACAAAAAATAAAGGTTAAAAAAATTAGCCAGGTGTGGCAACCCGTGCCTGTAGCCCCAGTTACTTGGGATGCTGAGGTGGAAGGATCACCTGAGCCTAGCAGATTGAGGCTGCAGTGAGCCATGATTGTGCCACTGCACTCCAGCTTGGGTGACAGAGTGAGACCCCAACTCAAATAAAATAAAATAATGGAAACACAAACTTCTCTGAACTCTACATTCTGCTCTAGCTACGAGCTCGTTTCTTTGTTACTCATTGCAGTGAAATTTTGAAGAGTCTGCCTTCTCATTCTCCATTAGACCATCTTCCAATCTCTTTAATTTTATCATTACTTCAGTTTCTCTGACTTTAAACTACTTTCCACCCTTTTATATGGACCCTCAAGCTTACACTGAGACCACCTAGATCAGGGGTCCTCAACCCCTGAGCCATGGACCAGTACCAGTTCATGGCCTGCTAGGGACCAGGCTGCAAGCACAGCAGGAGGTGAGCAAACAAAGCTTCATCTGTGTTTACAGCTGCTCCCCATCGCGTGCATGAATGCCTGAGCTCCACCTTCTGTCACATCAGCAGTATAAGATCCTCTAAGTATAAGATTCTCATAGGAGCATGAATCCTAGTGTGAACTGTACATGTGAGGGATCTAGGTTGCTGCTCCTGATGAGAATCTAGTGCCTGATATCTGAGGTGGAGCTGAGCTGCTGATGCTAGTACTAGGGAGCGACTGCAAATACAGATTAACATTAGCAGTGAGGTTTGACTGCACAGAGACCATGATAAATCAATTGTTTGCAGACTCATATCAAAACCCGATCAGTGAGTGGCAAGTGAGTGATGTACTTCAGTTGTGCTGCTGCATCTGGTGGCAGACTTTAAGTCAGAATCCAGTACTTATTTTAGTCCATGCATGGCCTGCCCATTATTTTATTTACCACTTCCGTCCAAGCCTCTTTCCCACACTTCACACTTGTGTCAGTCACAGTTTTGGTAAATCCACAAGCTAACCCTAGCTAAAATGAGTAAAAAACAAACATCACTGGAGAGCTTCCTTGAAAAGGACAAAAGACCCAACTATGAGACAGCAGAAGATTCGAAGACTGCCAACAAAAAGAAAGCTGCATTTCAAAGAAAACACCAAGAGTCCTACTTAAACTACAGATTCATTGTAGCAGTCTCCAAACCTGCTTTGTAAAGTATGTGGTGATCGGCTATCCAGTGAGTCCATGAAACCTTCAAAACTGCTTTGCCACATGGAGACCAACCACCCTGCATTGAAAGACAAGCCTTTGGAGTTTTTCAAAAGAAAAAAAAATAAACACAAAGAACAGAAACAATTACTGAAGGCCATCACTTCATCGAATGTGTCTGCACTGAGCGTGTCATTCTTAGTGGCTAATCTCATTGCTAAAGCTAAGAAGCCCTTTACTATTGGTGAAGAGTTGATCCTGGCTGTTGCTAAGACCATTTGTTGTGAACTTTTAGGAGAGGCTGCAGTTCGACAGACGCCACGTTGTTCCTCTTTCAACTAGCACCATAACTAGATGAATTGATGAAATAGCAGAGGATATTGAGGCACAGTTGTTAGGATTAGTGAGTCATGGTCCACAGTCCAGGTTGATGAGTCTACTGATGTTGACAACAAGGTAACAATGCTTGTTTCTGTGTGATATATTTTCAGGAGGGTGTGTATGAGGATATGTTATGTGCACTTTGGTTGCCAACCAATATCACAGCTATGGAACTATTCAAGTCTTGGAATGACTACATATCAGGAAAACTGAATTGGTCATTTTGTATCAGTATATGCTGGGACAGAGCGGCTGCCATGAGTGAACAGCTTTCTGGCTTCAGCACTTGGCTCAAAGAGGTCGCTTCTGAATGTGAGTCTGTGCACTGTGCCATCCATAAACAAATGCTGGCTAGCTGAAAAATGTCACCCAAACTTAAGAAAGTTTTGCAGGAGTGATTACAATGATCAACCATATGAAAGTACATGCCCTTAACTCATGTCTGTTTGCGCAACTCTGTGAGGAGAGTTGCACACACGTCTTCTCTTTTGTTTTTTTTGAGTTGGAGTCTCACTCTGTCGCCCAGACTGGAATGCAGTGGCATGCTCCCGGCCACCGCAGCCTCGACCCGCTGGGCTCCGGCGATCCTTCTGCCTCAGCTTTCCAAGTAGCTGGAACTACAGGCGCGCACTACCACGCCCGGCTAATTTTTTGATTTATTGTAGAGACGAGGTCTCGCCAAGTTGCCCAGGCGGGTCTCGAACCTGCGGGCTCAGTCAATCCACTCACCTCAGCCTCCCAAAGCACGGGATTACAGGCTGAGCCACCGAGCCCATCCACATGTCTTCTCTTATACACAGAAGTGAGATGGTTTTTCTAAAGGTAGATCACTGGCCAGAAGTTTTTGAGTTATGAGAGCCAATCCAAAGATTTGTTTTAGAAAAACAGTCACACTGGCAGCACATTTCAGTGACACTGAATGGGTCACAAAATTTGCTTAAATATGTGACCCAGTCATCCTGCTCAACAAACTCAGTTTGTCACTTCAGGGGAGAAAGACAACTGTGTTCAGGTTGGCAGATAAAGAGGCTACATTCAAAGACAAGCTGGAATTATGGGGGTGACGAGTGAACACTGGGGTTTTTGACAGGTGTCAAACATTAGCAGAGAGATAATGAAAGAGACTGAGCCAGGGCCTTCATTCCCCCAGCTGGTGCATGATCACCTATCTCAGCTTTCAAAAGAGTTTGAGCATTACTTCCCAACCACAAAAGACACCCAAACTGGGAAGCAATGGATCCGCGACCTATTTGTAAATAAGCCAGGTGACTCAACTTTGTCTGTGCTAGAAGAGGATCAACTACCTGAGATCGCAAATGACAGTGGCCTTCAGGGTATGTTTGAGACAACTTCAAATCTCCATACGTCCTGGATTAAAGTCAAGGCAGAATATCCTGAGATTGCCACAAAAGCACTGAAAAGCCTGCTTCCATCTCCAACATCCTATCTCTGTGAAGCAGGGTTTTCTGCAGTGACAGCAACCAAAACAAGATTATAGAGTAGACTGGACACAAGCAACATACTTCGGGTGTCACTCTCTCCCATCATCCCCGGTTGGGACTGTCTAGGTGCAGGAAAACAAGTTCAGAGCTCCCACTGATTCTGCATTATGATGGTTTGGGTCATTATTTTGTTTTATATTGCAACGTAATAATGACAGAAATAAAGTGCGCAATAAATGCTGTGCACTCGAACCATCCCAAAACTATTCCCCCACCCCCCTCAGTCCATGGAAAACTTGTCTTCCAGAAAACTGGTCCCTGATACCAAAAAGGTTGGGGACAACTAACCTCTATAATCCAGGATAATCTCAACACTCCCAGATCTTTAATTTAATCACATCTGTGAAGACTTTTTTTGCCATGCATGCAAACATATTTGGCTCAGCATGGTGGCTCACACCTGTAATCCCAGCACTTTGGGAGACTGAGGCAGGAGGATCGCTTGAGCCCAGGAGTTCAAGACCAGCTTGGCCAACGTGGTGAGATCTCATCTCTATAAAAAACAATACATAAATAAGCACTTGCTGAAAGAATGAATGGCTGGCAGCTGTGTCTGTCTCCCAGCGTTTAGATACTGGGGACTCAGCTGGGTCATAACAAGACCAATGAACACCAGCAATGGGTTGTATAAGGCAAACCCCAAAGCAAAGAGGCAGAACCATACAACCCACTTTAACGAGTTTCTCCATGACAGTTGTCACATGAACACTCTGTGTGCCTTCCTGAGCCAAATGCTGCCCCGTGTTGTCTCATTCACTGACCGTCCTGCCACCAAGTGTGGGTGGCACCGGATGCCCATTTTTCAAAACTCCCTGGGAGCTGGAGTTGCAGAGGAATTGCCCCATGTATGGACTCACCCTTGCCGATCCAGAGCTCAGGTTCCGAAGCAGATGGCAAAGTCCTTCCATTGAAACCAAGCATGGCCTCCTCTACACCCCGGACACAGAAACAGTTACACCAACACTCCAGTGCTGTGACCTCTACAAGGTAAGCCAGTCAGATGCTCAAGTAAAATCATACAATAGTTTTAGTTCACTGCTCCTGGTCTCACAGAAGGACCTGACTCTTGTCCACCCCTCCGGAGAGCCTGTCCTCTCTCCAGCACACAGAGTGAGCAGCCTTAGCTCTCCCCAAGCCTCCTTGGAAAATGTTTGAGTGACAGATGAAACCTCCTGGTACCCTCTTCCAAAAGGTATTGGAAATATCTCACCAAGAAATATTTGAAGAAAAATAATCTACTTGATTGGTCGCAGAGAGCATTATGAATTACATTACTTCCAAATTAACCAGGATGAAGAAGAGGAGGAAGAAGAGGATTGAAATTCATTTATCTGCAATATTTGGTATGAGTTCTTGACTAAAACTTAGGACCCCTCCAAAAAATGGTGGAATACCATGTTAAAGAATGTGTGTATGTGCATGTGTGTATATGACATAAACATAAAATTATTGTCTTCCATATTATTAAGTTAATATGTGCCTAAAATAAAAAGAATCTAGAAACATATTACTTAAAACTATGGAGGAAAATACCAGAAAATTGTCTGAAAGAGGTGAAAGTGACTGTCTCTGAAGAGTGGGCTTCAAGGGTTGCAGCAACGTGGGGTTAGAGATCTCTGCTTTTGATTATAAACCTTGTCATATCTGTTGATGTTTAGACAAGGAATGCTTACTACCCTGATCAAAATTAATATCATAAGATAATTTCAATATTAGCTTATTTGCTTGCCTATTTTCCCCTTATACAACTAGAACCCAGAGAGAAAAAATACCACCTCTTTGGGTCTTTTGTCTTTCTACAGAATACGCTATCTGATTCCTTCCTCCTCCTCTCCTTTGCAGTGGAACACATTCATTTTAATTACCTCAAATGGCACATAATCCTCAACCCAATATTTGACTTTGAAATTAATTTTACAGTTGTATTTGACTACATGTAGGTCATAAATTTTATTGTGAAATGCCAGATGGTGACACATTTATTATTATTTTTAATAGAGATGGAGTCTCATTATGTTGCCCAGGCTGGTCTCAAACTCCTGGCCCCCAGTGATTCTCCTGTCTCAGCCTCCCAAAGTGTTAGAATTACAGGCATGAGTCACCGCACCCAGTCAGACAAGTTTAAGCGCTGCCCACCTTTCCCACTGAGCCTTCTCCTCCAGCTTAAAGGTTTACTTTACCCTTTCTTGGATTGAAAGTGTCACTTGTAGGTCAGGTATGTGGCTAATGCCTGTAATCTCAACCTTTTGCAGACCAAGGCAGTAGGACCACCTGAGGCCAGGAGTTCAGGACCAGCCTGGGCAACATAGCAAGACTCTGTCTCTAAAAAATAAGAAGAAGAACAAAGTATCACTTTCAACCGTGCTGCAACATGGTTCCCTCTCTCTAATTGAGTCCTCATTGGAGTTTTTACACCTTGCTTGGAACCAACCATCAGATTCAGAGGGCCTAACCTTCCGATTGGTCGACTTTCAGCCACTAGCTCAAGGAGAGTTTATCATGCATTCTATCATGCTGAACACTGACTTAAGCCTAGGGACACGAAAATACCAGATATAGTTCTTGCCTTCAAGGAACTTAAAATCCAGTTAAGAGAGGAGGCCACGGACAACACAAACACAACAACAAATAAACATCGGAGAGCAAAGCCACACAGAACTGTCTGCAGATTTCAGAGTGTCCCTGTGTACCTGTCACCTGTGAGATATAGGATGATGTGCTGTAGACCAGGGTTGGGGGGAATGGCCAGATCCAGCTCCAGAGAGGAAGTGAAACTTGGCCAGTGGGCTCAAGGTCACTCTGTTTAAAATGACCTTTCTGGAGTCCCCTGACTCATCACCCCTGACTCCCCTGCAAAGTGAGTCACATGCTTCTCTGGACCAAGGTTGTCTTTTATTTTTATTTTCATTTTTTGTTTTTATAATAGAGATGGAGTCTTGCTATGTTGCCCAGGCTGGACTTGAACCCACAAGCTCAAGGAATCCTCCTGCCTTGGCCTTCCAAAGCGCTAGGACTACAGGAGTGAGCCTCTGTGCCCTACAAAGGTTGCATTTTAAATATGCTTCTGACACAGCCCACGTCACATTGCAAGACAACTTTAACTGTTTAACCCTGAATTCCACCAGCTCCAGGGCTGTGTATTTTGGCAGCCTCCCCCCCACCCCTCCTCGACTCAGCCCAAGGGCTCAAGAATGTGAGCTGAATATGTGAATACTGTTTAACAAGGAGGAAAATGACGTCTGCAAGCACAGCGTGTGACACTGGAAATGGGTCCCTCCTGCCCCACCGGCCTCCCTGTCCACTTTGCTGGGATCGCACCTGCATGTGGGAGTGAGCTGTGGGAAGGCCTCCAGGGAGAGCGGCTCAGGGAGCGAGACGGGACAGGGCGTCCTTCCTACAGGTCTGGGAGAAGCTGAGCTCCAACTGGGTCTGGCACATCGCCGGCCTGGGGAAATCACCGGCCAGCCTCTCAGGCTCCTGCCTCACTCGCCACGCGAAGGCCCAGCAGGTTGAGCGTCTGTTAACCAGCCTCCTCGTCTGTAAAGAGCCCTAACAACAATCTTCCCATCCCCTGGTGTCCTCGAGGCCAGGCTGAGACGATGCCCACATGGCAGGTGCCCCTCACCGTCCTTGCTGGCGCAAGGGTCGCTGCCGCTGTCACCGTGGCTCCATCCCCCTCCCGGAGCTGCCAGCTCACATGTAGCAGACTGAGCACGGCAGCATCCTGAAACTGACAGGAGTTTAACCATGACTTGCACTTTTTATAATTCTGTTTTTTTCTTGACCCAATTAAAAAAAGGAAGAAGAAGGCGTGTGGTGCCTTTTCTCTTGGGCCTGGCCGTTGTGCCAGTTTGCCTGGCTGCAGGTGGAACGCGTTAGGTAGGCAAGGTGCGAGAGCGACCCTCTGAGCAGTTGCAGAGGGCGGGGCTCTGCCAAGGTCAGGGCCAGGGCGCAAGTCAGCCCTGCTGGGCTCAGCTCCCGACCTGAGGGAGGGGCTGGGTGGAGCGAAGAAGGGGGGGGGGCAGGGCTGGATGGAAGCCTCGTGCGGCTTCCGGTGCGGTTCCTCACCAGCCTTGGCTGCCCTGGAGCCTCGGGAGACGTTTATTAGGAAACATTCCTGCCCAGACCCACCTCCCCCACGGACTCTGAGTCCCTTGGTCTGGGATGGGGCCGGTCGTTCGTATTTTTAAAAAGATCCTCCACGGTGGCTGGCGATGTGCAGTCAGGGTTGAGATGCTCTGGCCTCGGGACCGCTGCCGAGTTAAACCCTTCTGGTAGAGGGGTCCTTGGCTGAGTCACTCTGCAAGAGAGAGTGGGAGGCCTGCGTGTTCAGCAGTCATGTGACTCCGGTTTGCTCCTGGCTTTGCCATCGTAGGCTGTGTGCAATCCTGGGCGGGTCACCTAGCATTTTTAAAACTGTTTCTTTATCTGTAAAAATGTAGAAGATAACATCAGTCTTTCTCTCTAGCATTATAGTGGGAATGAAATGAGGCATCGTGTTAGAGCTCTCCAGAGAAACAGAACCAATAGTAAGGTAAATATATATAGAAAGAGAGAGGGAGAGGGAGAGAGGGAGAGAGAAAGAATATATATATATACATATAAATATATACGGGGAGACACCTCCTATCAACAAGGGTGCCTGAACGAAGCATATTTGTATACCTAACCCTTAACTGTACCCCACAATATCATAATAAAAAATATTGAAAAAAAAGAAAAAAAGAAAAAATCTCACATTGCCGGGTACGGTGGCTCAAGTCTGTAATCCCAGCACTTTGGAAAGCCGAGGCGAGTGGATTGCCTGAGCCCAGGGGTTCGAGACCAACCCGGGCACCTGGTGAGACCTGTCTCTACAATAAATCAAAAACATTAACCGGCGGTGATGGCACATGCTTGTAGTTCCAGTTACTTGGAAGGCTATAGCAGAAGGATCGCAACAGAGTGAGACTCCGATTCAAAAAAAAAAAAAAGAAAAGAAAAGAAAGAAAGAAAGAAAGAAAAAAAGCCTCACAATATATATATTCTTTGACCTAGCAATTCCCACTTTTAAGACTTTATCTTGGCCGGGCTCCGTGGTTCAGCCTGTAATCCCAGCACTTTGGGAGGCCAAGGTGAGTAGATGGCCTGAGCCCGTGGGTTCAAGACCCGCCTGGGCAACTTGGCGAGACCTCATCTCTACAATAAATCAAAAATTAGCGGGGTATGGTAGCGGGCGCCTGTAGTTCCAGCTACTTGGAAGGCTGAGGTGGAAGGATCGCCAGAGCCCAGCAGGTCAAGGCTGCGGTGGCCGGGAGCGGCCACTGCACTCCAGTCTGGGTGTCAGAGTAAGAATCCAACTCAAAAAAATAAAAAATAAAAATAAAAATAGATACTTGATCTTGGCAGCACCGCCAACATGTCTTCCGGGGCCGGCGTGAGCTCGATGCAGCACCTGGGGAAGAGCTCAAACTAGAGGCCAGCGTGGAGAGATCAAGGTCTTGGAGGCGGCGGTGAAGCTCCATTGCCTGCAAGGACACGCTGCTGGTTGGGGTCCCAGCTGGGAGCAACCCCTTCCAGGAGCCCAGAAACCGTGCTCTACTCTGAAGACTCCAGGGAAGAAGCTTGCTGAGGAGCGCCTTCCAGCACAAAGTAATGAATGACAGCCTTCCAAGCCCCAAGAAAACCCTTTCCCCTAGCCAAATGACTTTTAGATATTTTAGACCTTTCCTGTGGCCTGGTCCTGTAGCCAAAATTCTGCAGAAATTGATGAGTTTCTACTCAAATAGGGAAACTGGTTGAAAGAGTAGTATTTTAAATAATAATGGCCTTTTTTAAAAAGTGCTTTATTCTTAAAACAAGCAAAAACCTTACCACCAAATATATCAGAATGCACCTCTTTCATAAGTGAATTACTGATGTTTCTATACCTGGAATATTATGCATGTCTTATTTACTGAATGCTTACATTTTAGAAAGAAAAAGTTTTGTTTATGGAAAAAACTGAATATTTGCAACTTTTTCCTGATTTTTATACCATGACAAAAAAATTTTTTTTCATAAGTTTACAATTTCCAAATGAAAACAAGAAAACAAAAATTGGGAGGGAAGAACAGGGTTTACTAATCAAATGATGTCTTGATTTTCTAAATGAGAAGATTGTTTTATTTTATTTTTTGAGTCGGAGTCTCATCCGTTGCCCAGATTGGAGTGTAGTGGCACACTCATGGCCACCCCAAAGTGGACCTGCAGGGCTCTGGCAATCCTTCCACTTCAGCCTTCTGAGTAGTCGAAACTACAGGCGAGGGCTACCATGCCCCGCTAATTTATTTTTATTTTTTATTTTTTAATTTATTTTTATTGTAGAGACTCAGGCAATCCACTCACCTTGGCCTCCCAAAGTGCTGGGATTACAGACTGAGCCACTGAGCCCAGCCAATTGTTTTATTTTTTTGAGTTGGGAGTCTCACTCGGTCACCCAGACTCACGGCCACCACAGCCTCGACCTGCTAGGTTCAGGCAATCCTTCCTCCTCAGCCTTCCAAGTAGCTGGAACTACAGGCACACGCCACCACTCCCGGCTAATTTTTTGATTTACTGTAGGGATGAGGTCTCGCCAAGTTGCCCAGGCTGGTCTTGAACCCGTGAGCGCAGGCAATCCTCTCACTTCAGCCTCCCAAAGCGCTGGGATTATAGGCATGAGCCATCGCACCAGGCCTGATTCTATTTTTAACACTAAACTTGGGAACTGTTTCTTAGCAAACTTGTTTGGACCGATTAATGTTCTGTTGTGTATTGGGTTGCCCCATCCTGTATATGACTGGGGCAGATTCGATTTTTGTATCCTTCCATTCGTCTGCTGTGGCGGTGGGGGTGTCCTCGAGCGGACGGGCG